>VZRS01004414.1:322329-495330 GCA_013398055.1 Ifrita kowaldi | reverse complement strand
TTTTTTTTTTTTTTTTTACCTGAGAAGGTTGACTGGGGATTCCCTTAACCGGAAATAAATATAGAAGAAATGAAATATGTAGGAAGGGCAATTTTGTGAACAGGAAAGCTACAAACATTCTCAAAGCTGGATTCCAAACTGTACTCTCTCATGGATTTCCCAGGCTTTCCTTTGGAAAAGTTTTGAGCAAAGTTTTCTTATTTTTTTTTTAATTCACACCACTTGTGAGAAAGATTTGTATCCTCACTGCTTGTACTCAAAGGGAGTTTCTCAATGCAAATTAACTGTAATGGAAGTCCGCATCTGTCACCTTTCTTCTCCTCTTCAAGGAGGAAGCACAGACAACAAATCTCTTTTATACCAGCCTTCCAGCCATGGAGAGTCCTCTGAGGGGACACCAAGCACAAGGGCTATTCTAAGACACTACTTGTCTGTGACTGACTGTGTAAATTAAAATGCTGCAGCCATCAGTAAGGTCCTGATGTCTTCCCTTACTCTGCTGCAGAGATTTCTTGGTGAAAAAGAAAATGTAGCGCTCTATGATTTTATCCCTTAATTACTTGCCTATAATAAGTTAAGTTTTAATGCAGACAGTAATATTTCCTTTCTTCCACCCTATCTGTCTAGCTGATAAAGTCATTGAGAGGGAAGAGCTTCCTTCTTCAACTATTCAAGGGCAAGATACTTGAGACTGACATAATTGAATTAAAGCCACAATGCAGTTATACTGCTTTATCTGAGCTGGTGACTTTGCCCTGAAAATTTTAAAGGAACACACTGCAGGGCTGCTAGGTCTCTGATCCCAAAGCAAGGAAGATATCTGTTCTGTCTCAAAACAGATTCAAAAAGTGCTGCCATCAGTTCAGAGAAGCAAGAGTGTTGAAAACTCTACACTCTTCTTGTCTTTCGTGTATTTAATATCATCTTCTACAGGCACCCCGTAGTCTTCACTTTGTTGTTTCCTCTGGGTTTTGGAGTGCTAATAATGCTGTCAGGAGAATCATGCAGCTATCAGACAGGGTGGGTTTCTGTGCCTTTCCTCCCTCCTGTGTCGCGTTTGGAGCAGGTGTGCTGTCTACTTACATTGGAGACTTAGATTAATCTCTCTATTACAATCACTGTTTGGCCATGAACCCCGGTACCTGAAAGTAATTGAAAGTTGGAGAAAGTTGTGGTTGTGAATGCAGGAGAACACTTATGAACTGCAACTCCTTCTCAATCTATGAGCTCGACTTGCAATTATGAAAAGATTTGGTTCATATGGAACTTTCTCCTTCTGTTATTTATCCATACTTGAAAGTACTAAGAGAGCAAAATAAAGACTATTCTAATCAAATTAGTTCAAAACCAGAAGAAATAAGAACTCTTAGAAATATCAAATAGAGAGGTGATCAATAGTTTAATGAATGAGGCCAGCTACTTTTCGAATTCTGGTAAAAAAGTGGAGATCTATTCAGTAAATTGATTTCTACTCCATTTTATTTCGGTGTGACAAAATAAGTGATTCTCATGAGATTTTTCAGTAGGATTTGCTTACCAAGTTTCAGAGAAATTCAGTTTATCTTCAGTGAGAATTTTGAGCTCTTGGATACTTATCTAAATTCAATTGAGAACTTGGAGCATCATTTACTGCAAATTCAACCAAAAAACTTCAAAACGAAAGTTGATTAAAAGTCCATAAAGGTCACCTGTTCAATGTTACCCCACTTGAGTGGGAGGGTAGACAAGATGACCCCCAGAGGTCCCTTCTAACCTCAACCATTCTGTGATTTTATGATTGATTTTTTAAATTCTGTTATCCTAATCTCAGGGTGGTCTTTAAAAAAAGGTGCAGTATTTACTCTTTTTTTTATTCCAGTATCAGCAGTGAAAAACAAAAAGACTGTAATTCAGTTATCTGGCACCTTCACTGGTGATGCATTACTGTGTGCCATGATTTTGAAGGTTAAGCTGGTATGTGCTTATTGTGTGTTCATAGAGTTTGAGTCCAGCCTTATTCACCAGTAGAGTTGAAAAAATGTCCAAGGGCACAGCAGCAGTGAATGGCTGAAGAATGGAATTCATGTTATTCCTAGGTATAGCTCCAAATATGCCACGTCTGATGTAACTCTTCAACTGCATTTTGTACCACAGATCTCAAAAGCCAAATCTCAATAGACAAAATATATCTCAAATGGTTCTAAGCAGGCATGAAACAAGGTGTAGTGGATGTTGTTGATAAGTAGAGTATAAACCCCTTCTCTATGGTGACATATGCAAATAGAGCACAGAATTTGGGTATTAGGTGGTCTTCTGCAGTACCAATTAGAATGGCGTGTCCTACTGCACTCTCATGCTTGCTCCTGTGAGAGGATGCAGAAGTGTCTGAATTCCCTTGTATGGCAGGACCAGTTGCAATTGTGCGACTTCTGACTCCTAGAGAGCTGATAACATTGGCTAATTAAAACAAAGAGAAATAATCTGATTTCAGCAGTCAAAACATTAGCAGCAAGTGTATAAGAAACTCTCCTTGCAATTCACTTGCGAAGAAACGGTGGCTTCCAGGATAATTTAGATGACACCTATCTGAACTCTGCTGTTAAACATTTCCTGCAGTTTTGTCTGTGCATTTTATGATAACTGACAGTCTTTAGTGCTCCCACTGAGTTCTTGTTTCAAGAGTTCCTTGAAACTGTCATATGCAAACCAAAAACCTCTCATCCTAAGCCACAGGGAAAGTGGGGGGAAAGGGTTATGAGCCTAGCTCAGACAAGTGGATGCACAGGAGAATCACAAATATTTGTGTGTTGTGGTGAGGCTGTCCTAAATTTACCTGATCGAATATTCAAACTAGAAGAGTATCTAAACTCTGTGTTCTGAGTCAGATGCACAGGCACAGAGATGATTGGCATCACAAGTGCCATGAGAGCACTCCTGGCACTGGCAGGCGCCCAGAGCCCAGGGCAGAGCAGCAGTCAGTGCTAGCGTGTCGGAGTCACTGTAGACATGGGCTGTAGAAAATGGGAGCAGCAGACATTTATTTCCAGTATGGTCTCTGACAAAAGGCAGTTCTATTTTTGAAGTGTGCTGCTTTGAAGAAAAGGATCTGAATAGGTCTCTGTATCAGCATGTTGAGGAAGGAAGCACTTCTTCAGGGACTCCAGAGTTTTCCCTTCTCTCAATATCCCCTACCATTTGCACAACTGAAAACTCCAGAGCTTAACAGCAAAGAATTTCAATCAAACTGCTTAATCTGAATAACCACTGAAGAGAAACTGCAGTAATAGAGAATAGAATTGCTGCCAGGAAAATGAAAACATTTTAAAAAGAGAAGCCCTAGGAGCGGAAAAACAGCTTTGGTGGGAACTATGTTGCAAAGGCCAGCCCTCCCTTGCGTGATTTTAGCAATTCAGTTAGAAGCCTTTACAGGTTTAGTAGCTGGTTGTTAAACACACGCCTTCAGTCCACAGTGCCTGCTGTTGACACACAAAACCTCGTTCTGTGTATGCAGGATTTCTCTGTGGCTCAAGTGAGCCCAAGGCTCTCACATCTGCTGAAGAACACTCGAGATTTTAAAAGGGAAGCAATGACAAACCATGGAGAGACAGGATGGATGCCCATATCTAGTCCCAGCATAGGAGAAAAGAAGAAAAACAAACATGCATGGGAATTAGTACCGCGGGACTTGCCCTTGAAGGAGAAGCTGTCTCCTCAGAGCACATTATTGAGTTTCTGGGGTGAAATTTCAGAGCTGCTTTTTTAGCCTTTGAAATGTGCTGCACTAAACTGCAGGAAGGTGGGCGAGAAGGAGATGATGAGGGACTCTGGGTCTGGGAATGAAGTGGTTGTCTAATCCAACAATTAACCAATTTACAATGTTTTCTGCAAGTAAATTCCCATAGAGGAGAACTCAGCTTGAGTTTGAGCCATAATAAAAAAGAGATTTGTGAATTAAACTCTGCTTTTGGGGGAAGAGGGACATTACTGGTCTCCTAAGTATCTATAGATTTTAATTAATTCTGATAAAACTTACATTCCTCAAGTGGCAAAGCATGCAGAGACATGTTTGCTTTTCGCATAGAGACAGCAAGAAGTGAGGTACCAGGGCTTGAACTGTGAAAGTGTGAGTTTTTCACTTGTAACCTGTGGCAGACATTTTAATTTCTATTTCTCATTGCTTTCATTTAAAATGTAACAGTTAAATATCTCAGAAAATCAAAGTGCAACCTTATATTTCACCTAGTTTTCACTGGAAAGTCTAGTTTGCTTGAAAAATGCTCTCATATTTCCAAACCAAAATATGAGAGATGATGAGTAGGAATCATGCATTGAATATGTTTTGAAATATGAAGTCATGTTGCTTGGGTAGATCTTAGCAGAGAAGTGTTTACACTGCAGCTGTTGAAATTCCTCCAACCCATTATAGCCTTCACCAGTTCCCTCGGCTTGACTGCAAAATGTGTCAATTTAAACCCATCTACCCCATGCAGTTGCAGAAGAGCTTTCAAAATTTATATTTATGAAAGGCCCTTGTATACAAGTGATTTTCCAAACTGCAATATCTAGCAATATTCCACAGTGTTGCCAGTACGAGCAACTGAAACCAAACCACAGAAGTGCAGTTGTACTGACTTTTTCCAATTACACAACCAATGAAGGGGGATTGAAGCAAGGCGGATGAAGACTTCTAATATGAAGCTGGGTAACCCAAGAGGATTGAAAGGTGAATGGAAGGCCAATGTTAATTTAAAATACAAAATGCCTTCTTGATGTTGTTTCTCTGTGCAGTTTGGTAACTTCTGAAAATACAGTAGCTCCAGCCTGAATCTGGAGTAAATGAAAAACAAAATACTAATTGTAGCTTACTCTGTGGCCACGTTCCTCAGTCACTTCTGATCTAGTTTTCCTGATCTGACATCGTCGTATTTAATCACTAAAAATGCAAAATGCATTTCCACTGTCTTAGATGGCTCTGTTGGAGGGCAACACTGTGGTCCACATATTCCTGTACTTCCTGTGGTGTCATTACCACTGTTGTCAGCACAAACTTGCCACTTCCAGGATGAGTGGAAAGTTGCCTGACATCATGAAGAAATTCAGGCTTTTTTTGCAGGCCAAATTTAGGGAGAAAAAAAAACCTGAGGTGGAGGTAAAAAAAGTTTATTTAAAATATTAATTTTTTGTTATATGTAAAATGTCAGTGTGATTCAATGAGAATCTGTAAATTCATAGATATGTAGCCTCTGCTGGCATCAGACATCAACTTATAGGGGATAAATCTATTGTTTGTTGGCAGATGAAACACATATGGCAATGTCTTCCAAAACCCCAGTTCCCATTTCATGTAGTCACAAAATCCAAAAGAAGCATTAATGTCTAGCATAGCTGAGTATTCTTCTAATGGCTGCTATGACCCAAGCCTGCAGTGAGGGTGGGAGCACCATGGGCTACCTCCCTGTGGTGGCAGACATGAGATGGAGCCTTCATGAAATCTGAAAGGTGCCGTGCATTTTGGCACAGAACTCTCATCCAAACAAGCCAAGGTAATTCAAATAAAACAAGGTAACTTGAACATTTAGTTTCATCAAATTTCTCTTTTGGTGGCAGTTGTAAAAAACAAAAATATATTCCAGTTCCGCAGATGTTTACCTGAAATCAAAACCAGGATTTTGGTTGCTATTTCCAGGGTTTTAGGTTCCATTTCTACACTGAACAAGCTTTTCCTCCCATATTGTATTAACAACTACAGCAAATAAAGAGAGCACTACCATAATTTATCATTATTTTTAAATGAAAATGAAAACTAGAAACTCTTAAGAAAATGTGTTAACAAGCATGTCAGAAATAATCTGTGGCCCAAAATTATTAAATGAAAACAAGTGAATTTCTGAGTTCATGCAGAAACATGTGGTGTCTTTTTAAAATGCGCATCTCTTCAAAATGCCTCTTCTCTGGCATGTTCCAGGAAGGGCATTTTCATGGATGCACCTGCATGAATGTTGTGTATGTCTTCAGTGAACCAAGAGAGAGTCATCTCAAAGATGCCTCTTCCTTTTTTTTTTTTTTAACTGAAAAATAGAGAGTAGGAGAGAAGATGTCTAAAACCTTTTGACTGACTCTTTTCCTTAAAAATCTAGAATATCAAGGAAACAAAAATTTTAAAAAAACCACCACAAAACAAAACAGGATGTTTTCTCTGCAATATTAGTTAAAGAAAATTTCAAGTAGAACATTTCGAAAAAACATTTCAAGCTAAAAAAAGTCCCAGCACTAATATTTCCAGTTGTCAGAAATATTGTACAAATTTTTGAATGCCAAACACATCAGCTTTTTGAGATTAATAATCTCTTTGATCAAGAAAGAAAACATTTTGCAGTCCAATATTTCCACACTGAGATTGTTTTCCACTTTCTTTTATGCGCAAATAGTTGAGACGTCAAAATTTCATCAGTGTGGGTTGAAAACAAATTAGTAATATTTCCTACAGGGAGACAATTCAATTTTCCACATTTCTCTGACTGAGAAGCTATTCAGACCAATGTGTGTTTTTATAGCATGTGGGCTTTGAAGTACCTGAATATCCTCACGTCCTATTAAGACTTGTTTATGTTCTTTAAGGCTCTTCACCTCCATCCTTCAGCTCTCCTCAGAGCCCACGCTCTCAAGGAAAAAAACTTTCCCAAAGAGACAATAAGCCAACAGAAATAATAACTGTCAAACCTCAGTATAAGATTGAGCAGATAAATGAACTACTGTCTGCAAGAGTTGCTCTTCATTAGCTGCAATTATTACCAACCTAATGAAGTCAATAGGCTAAAGGGAAATACAGAGTTGGCAAAATTAGCTGATGGAAGTAGTTAGGTTAGCCAAGACAGAATATGTAAGGTTCCAATGTACGCCTAAATAATTACATTACATATGAAGGTGATAAACATAACGGGCAGTCTCAGGTGCATCCATGTACAAACATCAGCTTTGAAATCAAAGTAACCTTTCTAGGGAAAGAAAAAAAAAAACAGTTAAGGACCTCTTGTTAATGAGAAACATAAAACTGAAGAGGGAGGAAGTGAATAAAATGAAGAGTTAAGTGTCTCATCCACATTGGTTTCAGCCCTCTTGTCTTTTGTTTCAATTACCTTGTCTTTAAAAAAGAAAAAAACCGAATTGTGAAGGTCTAAAGACAGTGAGGGAGCACATCATTCAGTGTAAGATGGAATTGAAGAGGCTAGGAGAAGTTTTTTGGCAAAGAAAATAGTTACATCAATCATGACAGACGTATAAAAATTAAATTAATTGCATTGAGAAAGCTAAAGAGACCTAAATAGAGATGTCTGTTTACCTTGAGTTGAATAGCACAGGATGCATTAATAGCAAATGTACATCAAGGGAAAAGAAATAGTTTCATGCAACATTTAATTGAATTGTTGTTTCTCACTGCAGGGAAATTTTACTGACAGTAAAAGCTTGGCAAGATTAAAAAAAAGTTTGTGTTTGTATGAATTGCATGTTGGATACGTGCCCATGTTTTGGAAATTGGTTGAGTACGGAAGACTCGTTACTGCTGAACGAGGTGAATGGCTGGAAACCTGGGGCTTGATTCCATTACAGTATGTGTAGACCTTTTAGGATGGGAAGAATTTCAATTCGCTGTCCTGCTATGCCCTCACCAATATGACTGTTGAGAGTACTTTGTTCTTGACTTTGATAGCAGAATAAGGCAAATTCTAGACACTTCTTGGAACTCCTTTCTTTAGTTCTTGCTCTGAGACATCCAGTGGCAACCAAGGTGACAGAAAATCTTTTGACGGTTTTCTACATTCACCAAAGGCCAGGTAAATGCATCTTATCTTTAGTCCTGCAATACAATCTATCTCAGCAGAATCTGAGATACAATCTATCTTACCAGATTCTCTGGTAACACTGACAAGAAAGAAAATAGAATTTTATATGGTTTACCCCATTTTGTTATCTTTGATTCTCTCACATATTTCCTACCACATCATATTGTTAGAAGATAAGCCACCAGTAACATAACAGCATCACACATAAAAGCAATACTACATTTGCACTGGACACAAAATAATTTTGACAACCTTTATCAAATGCTGTTTTATACAATCTAAAAATAATAATACCCACATAAGCAGAAGATGGGCAGTATAATGATCAATAACCTTGTTTTGCAATATGTCATATTTTATCTTGCACAGTTTCACAGGGGCTCAATCCCAAAACTGTTGAAACATAGTGGAAAAAATTCCCTCTGGCTTTAGTGAGCTTGGATCCAGCTCCAGAAAAAAAATATATTATTTATATATGTTGTTTATAAGTTATTTATGACATAACTTTTTTATTAGATCAGAAAGCCAGTTTTCTATGTTTCTTATCAACCCCAGATGCCATTCATTTGCACTTCCAGATAATTTATAAATATGGTTTTGGAAGCTAGGCAGAAATGCCTGGAGAACACATGCTGTGCTGGAGAGCATCTACCAAAGGGAAGGTTTTCTGCAGTGAGTTAGCCCTGCTGATATGTGTCCAGTGGTACTGCATAGTATTGTCTCATACTAAATTTACATAAAGCAAAGAGTTAATGAAACATGAAATTGTCCTATCCTCTTTTTTCTACTACTTAACATTTTCTAGGAACTTTTTTATTTTTTGAGCCTGGCCTCAAGCAAAAAATTTCTCTCCTGAATTTTGTAGTGTTCTGCTACTGTTTGTTCTTATACTTGTTCTTATCTTGTCTCTCTTCTTGCCTTCTGGAAATACAGTCTCTGAACCCAAGCGCACTTAATAGCAAATAAATTTAGACTTGGGCAAATTCTCCAGATGAAACTGGTGAAAGAAGAGCACTCTTATCTCCCTTTATATACTTCTGACAAAGTATAATTAAAATATTTTCATGCTGGCTTGCCTGCTCTGTCTGCCTTTCATGAATGATGAAGTCTATCAAGCTATTATTTGTCTACACATTGTGTGAGGAAGGATTAAACCACTGATGTGTTCAATATCAGTAAATGATCTGGAACTCCATAAAAACATCAATTATTATGCAGTTAAAGACATCTCAGTGGTCTCTCAGGAAGCTGGCGTTTTGTCTTCATTCCTCTGGTGATGGAGTGTGAGGATGAGCGTCTCCAGAGACAGACAGAGCATGTACAACTAAAATGTAAGCTACAAGACTGTGCAGAAAGGAAGGGATTTTATCAGTTATTTATTAGGATATGCTGGAAGAAAAATGGAATGTAAGTCAGTGCAGAAAAAGATGTCTTACTTATATCTCGGTAAAGATGGGCTCCTCTGCCTAATCCCCTCCATTTCGGGCTGACACAATGTAATGGTACCATGTCCTGAGGTCACGTAACCTTTGAGGTTTTTTGGTGAAGCAATCCAAACGACTGTAATTAATTTGAATGTATTGCTGTCTGGCTGAGTGGTGGGCAGCCTGGAAACTTATTGACAAGGAAACAGATCCCTGCTCAAAGCCACATTGTCCATTTTTTTTTTTTTTTTCCAGTGGTAAGGCTCTGCTAGCTTCAGTGTAGCTGGGCTAAAGAGGATCTGAAACATCAAGCAGGCATCATTCCCAAAGTCTTTCACCTAAGTAAAAAAAAAGTTTAAACTAAAGCAAATAATATATTTGCACTCTGTAGAGATTGCATATAAGCCTCAATGTAATTATGACATACAAAAAATACTGCGGGTGACCTTAAATTACACAACAAAATGACAGAGGACATCTAAAAATTAATTCTAACTCATTAAATGCATTGCTCAGTCAATGAATGATTCATGATTTGCATTGCTCAAGTTGCCAAACATTACCTCAAATTATAGATTGGGTGCGTCCTGTCACCAGTATTAATAATCACAATTATGTCAGTGTAAGTACCTTCAGATACAAAAGCCAATACATTATCTTCTCCAAGCCTTCCTGCCTCACCCTCAGAGCAGGACTAAGCTAACGTCCCTGGAGCACATAAGACCACAGAGAGGTAATACATTTTTTTCAAAAAACCACCATACTTAAGAAACCTAAAGCTCTAACGAAGGCTGAAAGACGTGCAAGGTCAGGGTTGATCTCAGCACACCTTGTGCTAGCCAAATAGTGTTGGACCATGAGAACACAGGACTTGCCCAGTGAGTTTCTAATCTTCCCTTTGCTTGTGTCCACTAGTGCTTCAAATCTTATCAGCTATTTAGGAAGCTCCTAAACAAACAGCAGGATGAATATCTATTACTAGGAAAAAAAATTTTAAAAAGTCTGTGTGAGTTGTACTGCTTAGAAATTGTTCTGGAAATCCAGTCACAGCTGAGTAAGGACCAGCATGCCATCTCCCTCTGCATACAGTCTTGCAGACTTGTATTATGAACATTTTACACGTACGTTTTGTGAGTCCACATGTTCAGTCCTGTTTAAATGACAGTGAGACCACAAACCTCTCTCGTGGCAGTGAGCTGTGCAGCCATATGTACAGCACATGAAAATCCTTGTGCCAGATTCACATCTGTGAACTTTCAAATTTCTCTGAAGTCCTCTTATTTGAGAGGAATGGGGCAAAATAAGCATCGAGTTCAGCCTCTCTCTGACACCAAGCATTGCATGTGATCACTGCATCCTCTCCTTTTTCTCTTGAAGCTACACAGTGGCAGTCTCTGATGTCTCCGTAGGTCAGCTAAATTAACCTTGGTAGAGACAGAAGAGGTAAAAGACCTTTCTATCTGAAATGTTCAGAGAGAAGACTCTTAACCCAATGAAGCCATTACACAGCTTGGGACCAGTTGCTTAGAGTACTTTGTGGTAACTACTGGAATGAAGCTTTTCTTTCCATTGCAGTTAAATTGTTTATTTATTTAATTACCGACTTCTTGGACCATAGGGAGCATTTAAGCTAACTTTTGGGGTAATAAAAACCATAATTGAACGAGGATATGAAAAGATGCATGTAAATTGGTTTTGGATCTTTTATAGCAGGGAATTTTTTACGACTCAACAGAAAAACAAGAAGCAGGAAATCTATTTCCATAGTGAAGCACAAAAAGTCTCTGCCTGCTGTAGTGACAGGATTAGAAGATGTAAATATTGTGGAGTTGTCAAAGCATCTGCTTTAGGATTTCAGATTAACTAGACGGTTTGACTGTAGTTTCTAAAATGTGTTAACCAGAAAGGTTTATTGAAATTTCTAGAGCTGGACATGATTTACTTTCATTAAGTGCAAAAAAATCAAGGCAGTCTTTCTTCATGTTGAAAGATTGCAGAGGGCAAAGTCACTTTGCTGCTTATTGAAGCAGATACTGAACTGCCATCACTGTTTTCTCTGACCTTTTGTCTCAGTTTGACTCAGGGTGAGAAACTGAGCAGCTGCTTTCATACAAATTACCACTATAATCTTCTACAACATCCTTGAATTTTTCTACTTTCTTTTTTCCCCCCTGACCTCACGGAACAGCTTTTTCCTTCCAGTGGGTGTTACTACACTAGAGGAGTACCAGCAAATTTACATTGTTCAGTTTACTTGTAGGTAAACTCCATTTTCCTGTATCTTCCCTCAATTATAGTGCCACTACACACTGCTTAGGTTGTACCATATCTTTTATTCTCCATCCTGAATCCCTCTGATATTGGCCTGGCATCTCAAATAAATGATACACAGCTGCCTGATGTGCCAAGGGATGCATTTGTGAACCGTCCAGTTGCAATCACCTATTCCATAGCAACGATACAAAAAGTCAGGAGAAAAAATTATGGGGGAACCCTTGTATTTTTATGAGACAGTTTATTTGCCATGAGCGGGCCACAGCTGGATCTCTCCAGCCCCAAGAGAGCATGAGTGTAGGCAGGTTTGACTTGCAAACCAGCACGAGATGAATGGGCAGCATTAGGGGAATGGCACTTGCAGCTGAACACAATAAAAAGCAACCCATGAGGGAGGCTGGCTGGTCAACTTTATTGCCATTCTGTTTGCCTCACTCATCACAAGGTATTTATAACATACTTGTTTGACTGCCATTTTCTACGCATCAGGTTGCGCTATAATTTGTGGAGGGGAGATGAGACAAAGATGAGATATTGAAAGACTCCCTAAGAATAAATTGGATAACAGAGACTAAATGGCACGGTTCACTCTTTGGCATGATGGGGGTTCATGCTTGACTAAGCTGCAGCTGAGATTCTTGGGTTAGGAGCCTAAGAGGGATCACAGAGAAAGATTTCAGGAGCCTGACTCAGAGGTCTGAAAAGCCAAATGACTGTGAAAGAACCTCCCTGTCTTCATTCACTGAAGAGCTGAAGGTGAGTCTGCTAACTGTTAAAATTCAGCTGCTATAGGTATGAAAACTCCTTCACTCTCTCTTTGTTCTGTTGTAATTAACCAGTAAATCTGTAACCACCACAAGAAGCCAGGTATTGAACTGCACACTGACACATGGCAAGGCTCCTGATACCTGCATGGCTTTTATTCTTATTCAGTGGTGTTAATAGTAACTGAACTATTCTTTGCAGAAAGATACTCAGGTTTCTATTGAATATTATCAGATATGTCAGGAAATAAAAAAAAAATAATTAAAAAATTGTACCACTCTGGGTACCAGTACTTTGACTTTCTTTCACAGGATTCAAAATATTTATCATAATGTACAATTTCTTTCAAGGCATGTGGTAACTGTGACTTTCTTTAAAGCTGTGAGCTTCTTCATTTAAAGTATGCTTTAAAGTGGTATTTCAACTATCTATGATGTTGTGAAGGAATGAACTCATTTAAGTGTCATAAAGAAGATGTTTTCTGGATTCAGACAGCCTTTAGAAAGCTTGCATGAGTGTTTTCAGAAGGAACAGCCAAATGTAGGGGACCTGCTCTGAATTCAAAGGAGAGTAACCCTCTGACAAGACCTTTCTTACTTTCTAAGCACCACAGCCCTTCAGGTCTCAGAACCGGCACTTTTATTTCCTGAATGCCTACAACACTGAAGATAAAGGTTAGCAGGAAAAGCAAATACCAGGCAGAATGTTTTTCAGAAATTTGTTCCAGAAGGAAAGATACTTTCTCCAAGTAGAAAAAAAATTGAGCATGAAAAAAAATGCCACTTTGAAAGCAGCCCTGCAGAGTTGTCAAAACTTAAATAACTTATCTTTGTTAATCTCCCAGGAGCACAGCAAATGACAGAACAGAGAAAGAGACAGTGCACAGCTTAGTGGATACAAATGATGGAAAACACTGTGGTATGCATCAAACAATCTTTAGGGAAGAAAATGTGTTTGGAATATTTTCAGCACTTTCATTTCAAATGGCATCAGAGAACCAGTTAGGGAAAAGGATGAATTAATGAATCGGAATGTATAGATATTCCAGGGAGTTTTTTTGTTCCTGGATTCACTGACAGAACTTTTAAAGCAAAAGAGAGGTGGTTATGATGACACAATCTATCTGGTATCCATGAGGCAATAATATATAAAAATTGGCAATATTATGTCTTTCCAGAATAGTTTAATATATAAAGAACTTGCTGAAAACTGGAGGTGGTGGGTTTCTTGTTTTGTTCTTGCTATTTCTGGTGATAATACTGAAAACCTTTCAGGCCCTTGCCAGGTTTTATTATTACAGCTGGAGCTGTAATAATACTAATAACTTGCTTATTTATGGTTTCATTGAATGTAGCAATATGGCATAAGGATTCACTTACCTTCAGCACACAAAGATGAAAGAGAGGGGGAATTATAGGCATGAGTCACTTATTATTTAGCGGTCTCATTTGGGCCAGTTCTATGAGGCTTCCACCAACTTCACGGTGTCATTTCAAGGCTTTGATCCAGGTTTTAGCTCAGCTCTGCTGCATTTAAATGGATCCTCTTAACTTCCCTTTTTCCTTTCTTAGACCCTGCTTTCTCCTTTCTCTTCAAGCATTGTTGTAGCTCTCCCTTAGCGAAAGCTCTCTGTGTGTGCATGGAAATGCCTGCCATCAGCGATGTGCCCCAAAATCCCACCACTTCCCAGCAAGCACAGGCTCTGCGTAAAAATGTGCTAAAAATAAACTCAGTGCTTGCCTGTTTCATTGTCTGTAAACAAACAAGAAAATGAAAAGGTGAACAAACCTCCAGCTCTCCTCCATGCCTTGGACTGTGGCATGCCAGGCAGTTATACAGCAGCTCTAGTGTCTTGGCCTGCCTATTGTGCCCAGCACCACTCTGATGTGAGTGAGACATCACCGACGCCCCACAGATCTTTGAGCTCTGAGTTGCAAGATAAATTTGGAGCAGGAAAAAGAGAAAAAAAAAAGGGGACAGACAGGAGACTGAAATGGATAAATAGACTGCCATAAGCAATAGCACCTCGGGGTGCCGGAGATGCCTTTGAGGTCAGGGATGATGTGTTGTGCCCACATTTTTCAGAGACAGGCACTGATTCCAGAAAAGTTTAATCTAAGTCATTGTCTTTACACCAAAACTCTTGTACCTTCAAAAGCTCTGTGTTATCATGAGCGGTATCATCATCGCTTCTAGTGTAACAGTTCTGCCACAACACATCCTTCTACTTTTATTTTTCATACTCAAGTATTTTACAGTGTATATTTCTGATACGGTAATGACAGTCAAAAAACTGAGAATGCTGTTCTGGCTGGGTTGTGATTAGAGCTGGACTAATTAGAGCTGGACACTTCACAGAGCATCAGTGAACTGCCTATTCTTTAAATGGAGTGAATCTGTATACCCTCATCCTCCTCAACAATGGATGAACAACAGAACCTCCGAGGTAACAGCAGAAATGGTAACCCAAAGAGTCTGGCTACTTTCCTACAAGCCTTTGTGCTTGAACTGTATGGGGTTGGCTCTCTTGATGCTGCAGTGCTGAGCCTTTACACTGGAAAATTAATCTCAGCTGCATCATCATTGCAGACTCCATTCATGTCAGGGCAATTATGCTCAGAGGGGAAGCAGCTGCTCCTTCAAGACCTTCATGCTTGGGATCAGAGACGGACAGCTGTCATTGTTGCTGGCAAAAGCAATTTGGAGGGGAGGGAAAAGACACATATCATGTAATGGAGATGGAAATGCTGACTGCTGTGTGATCCTGTTCACTACTGTTCCACAGTTCTGCCAGGGCCTGCTAAAACTGTCATTTCTCTTGCTTATGCACAAGGTAGCACTTTTTTGGAGGACAGTGCAGAGCTTGGGATCTTCTCATGTGATTCATTACAACGCCTATGTGAACTTTTGGTAGGGCAAGAACAGAAATAAGAGTTAAGGACAAACATGAAACCTGATTCACTTGTGCTTGAAGGCATTTTGCTTTGGCATGAGCCGAGGTATACACCTGAGTACTCTCTCTTGCAGTGAAATTTTGCCAGCACACAACTTTGCTCACATTATACCTTTCTCCAGGAAAATGCTGTAATTAGGGCAGAACCGTAAGAGTCTGATCTCTACTCCTTAAGCTGTTCTCTATGGGCCCTTCCACCCACCCTCGGCGTCTCTTTCTTTCAGGCTGGCTGCTAAGGCTGTCTAGTGGTCAACAACAGGTCAGAGCTATCGAAATCGGGGCAAGACAGATCTCTTTCTGATTCTCAGGGTGATCTCAGCTTCAGCTCCTGGGAAGCAGCAGACATCCCACACTGCAAACTGCAGGCAGGTGACTCCCCTTGGACTAAGGGGCAGATAGTTCTGGTGCAGATCAGATGCTGACTTACTGTGAGTAAGAAGCCAAGGACCTGCATGATGCTGGTTCCTTTTTCTCTCCAATGTGCTTTTCCCAGACTCACAGACTGCTTTCTGCGCAGTCACCTGGGTTGCTTCTATCGTATCTGACTCCATATTAAAGAAAGGTATTCGTGTTCCTGCTTCCCTGATCCAGAGTACCTGCAAACTTCATGGCATATGCTGGCATCACAGAAAGATAGAATAATTCATAGGGATAGAGCCTCAGGAGGTCTTCACTCCAATTTCATACTCAAAGTAGGGTCAGTGTCAAGCTCAGACCAGATTGCTCCAGGTGTTATCTGTTGTGGCTTGAAAAACTTCCAGGGATGGAGCCTGTACACAAATCTGTGTCCCCTGCTTTTCTGGCCTCACAGAGAATTTTTTTTCCTTCAATGTCATTAAAACCTTTTGTCTACTTTCTTTCATCCTCCCACTACACACCACTATAAAAAGACTGGCTCCATCTTCTCAGTAGATTCCCTGTAGGTATTGGCAGGCTGATACCCCAGCCATCTCTTCTTCAGGCTAAACACACTCACTCCCCTCAGCCTTCCCTCACAGGTCATGTGCTTCACTCTATCAAACAGTATATCCCTTGTCATTGATCTTGGACATATGATCTGCTCTTAAACTACTTTCCAAGATGCATCAGCCACTGGACAAAAGCATTTTTTAAGAAATTAGAAATCTCTGCTATATTACTGGTACTTCTGATCTGCTGGATATAGTCCTCCTTGGACATACCCTCTGTTTCATGGCTGATGGGAAACAAGGAGATATCCAAAGCTATTGTCTGGTGGATGAGAGCCACTGCCACTGCAGTGGTAAAACTTAGGAGAATCAGGGCAGAAAGCAATGTGAGTAGAAGGAGGAAACACCTTGTTTATCCTAGTGGTGATTCTCATCCCCAGTCTTGCAGGCAGAGCCCAGTTGCCCTAGGGAATACTACATCACTTCAGCCCCTCTGTGTGGGTTCGGTACTGAACTGAAAGAACCAATCTTCCATCCAACAGTTCTCTAAGAAATTTCCTGTAGTCTCTATTGATCTTCTTTTGCAAGGGAGACATATATATAGCATTGCTTTTTGCTTTCCTTTTACACAGAGAGAGCTGTAATTAGTGGCCTTTGTGTTAAACTGTTGATGTGGCCACCCGTGGTATCTTGAGGTTATTCACACTTGTAAGTGTTTTTAAATGTTGGGTCTAAGCCACCAAGAGATTTTACAGAAGGGGGAAAATATTCAGTTGCCTGGAAGCTTTTCCATTACCTTACACCACAGGAGTGGCATAAAGGAGCTACTGAAAAGTCTGAGTTTTGTACTAATGTTTCTACAAACCAAAACTTTTTTTAAGAGGTGGGATGGCAAATGTGGGGGAGTTCAATTCTTTCTGCTGTTATTTATTTGTTCCTTTGTCTTATTCACTTAAGGGACAAGACCTGAGTAAAAATGGTGGTGACTTAGGTCTATTTTATTTTGTTCAGAGAAACACTTGCCCATGGCAGTCATATAATTCCCTTCCTCTCCTTCCGTTTGTACTGATGACCTCGTCTTTGTCAGGACTTCCTCCAGCTCATCCCGTCCCATGATATCCCAGTAACTCTTCTCCCTGCAGCTTTTCCCAAAGTTTTAATTTCCAGTTTATAAAGGAAAGCCTGTTAGCCACATCCCCTCCATAGAATAGGTGAATGGAAATTATGTTATTTTATTCCTCAGTTGTTGTGCTGATTATCATAATCCTCATCGGACTATTACTATGCTCTTTTTACTGATGATTCTGCTAGTCTCTGCCATTTACAAAGCCCTTTTATCAGTTATCAGTTCCATGTTACTTTATGAACTTAGAATAGTCATATCATGGAGATCCATTTGGACATAAACAGGATGGGTGAACTGCAGCAGGTGCTTAAAAGTAGGGGAGCACTGTCCAGTAAATACACCTGGAAAACCAGTCTGCAAAGCAGACTGTGTCTGCAGCTCCCGGGTATCAGAAGCCCATTAAGTTCCAAACCTGAACCCAGTGTTATATTTTGCAGATTTTTTTTTTCCAAGATATGTATGCCAATGACCTGGCAACAGTCACAGCCCCAGATAGTTTTGCATGACCCTGTGCTAAGGGGAGAAAAGAGAAATATTGTCCTTCAGAAGAAGGAAATGCTTGGTTGGGCACTCTTAATGTTACAAATGGGTACTGAAGACAGAGTTTTCTCCTAAGTGATGAATAGCAAGGGTGATCCCAGGACAGTTTACAGCAGGGAACAGCAGAATATGATTCCGGATCTAATAAAACAATGAACTAGGACTAGTCCCCAGACACCAATCCTGGTTTTTTCTTATTTTATAGAAAAGTCATGAGCCTACCAAAAGCAACAGAAGTTTTGCCATTGGCATACACAGGGCTTTTGACCTATTGATCTTTCTTCAGAGCAATTTACCATGAGATTTCAGGCTCTGAAATTGGAGTGTGGATGAGTAATGTAGCATGCACAGTGGAGCCCTGCTCTCAGCATTCTCTGAAGTCAGGGTTCCAGGGCCAATGCTGATGTGTGGAATTTCACAACTCAATCCATGAACACTGTCTAATATCCTTCCAATGATTGCTGTTTATATGTGCCGCTGGATATTTAATTAATTCTTAAACCTGCACAAAAGTAGCATGTTTGCAGAGCAGATGAAGTGAATCTAGCACAAGCAAATATTATCTGTGTATTTTTGTCGTGAATAGATAGCTCTGCTAGCTACAGAGACAGCTCAGATTAATTCTGTGAATCTCAAACCCAAACAATATAGAGGAGAGACATAAACACACCGTACATTGAATGGGTGTGCACCTTCTGACAGAAACACTGGTTATTGTTGATTAGCACATATAATTTGGATCATATTGGATTTATTTTCCTTTGTCTAATATTCACAGTTCTGTCCAAACCCCTTGTGTACACGATGACAAGAAAAACAGATGAAGAGGAAAAAATGCAATGCAGATCAACCATAATGAGAAATATATTAGTAAAGAATGAAAAAGATAGGAAATAAAAAACTACAATAGAGCATAAATATGTATTCCATACATACCCACATGGAGAAAGAGAGATTATGCTTTGAAGGCATTATGAGCTTTTGATTTTCTATCTGTTGCAGAACAGACTCATTTAACGGAATCAGGAAAAATGATTGCTTGAATAGTGATTAGGTCTGACAGACCTCTGTGTTTGCTGGAGTAGTTGCTGTCACTCTTGGTGATATAACACCTCCTCGAATAAAAATAGGAGGACAAAAGGGAAAAAAAAAATTATCTAAAGTGAAGCACTAAACTACTTTCCCACCATTAATACTACTACCTTTGTCAGTTTGCTTATGTCTCAAAACAAATTTTATGAACTTTCTTTTCAGAAAGAGAAAAATGTCGAATGTCTTTTGTCACTTTCTGCAGACCCTTGAAAACCCAAAACTTCTGGCTCACTTATCCAAATTCACCACATAAGCTTTATTTTTATCCTGACCCTAACAAACACAGGGAGAATGAACCACTCCCTGGCCACAGAAGTACAATGTGCATCACAAGATTTAGAAAGAAAAACTAGGAAATGTATGATTTTTTTCCTCTTTTTACTGCATTATCTTTATTCTCAACCAGATACCAGAACAAATTGCATCACCATTTACTTACCATCTACTCGCTCTCAAACATCACCCTGTTTCCCAGCATTGAAAGAACAGGAGGTATCAGAAGTCATGTGCTGCAGGTTCATGGAAAAATTGCTAGAATGCCTGAAACACAAATTTCTGTTTGTGTTTGAAGTCCATGTGTATTTACATGGGAGTTGAAGTCTTATTGACTCTGCTTAGTACAAGGCAAATTGCATCAGATTCTCACTACCTGATGTAGAGCAGCAACCCCCCTTCACCTGTGAGGATTACAAGGCAGCAAGAAGAGATTCTCCCAGAGAAAGTGTAAGAGTTCAGCTCTCTTAATCTCTCTGCCATACCTGTAGTTGGAAATAGCTATGGACTGTGTTATTATGTTCAATTATAAACAGATTGTGCAGAGGTATGGGGTATGAATTTAGTAACTCAAAAGATCCAGCAGGAGTAGCTAGAAAAGACATTTTTCTTCTTACCAGATATGATTATATTATTTGTGAATGCCATCTTTGCGATGCTTGATCTTCTTTGCAAAGGTGATGCAATGCAAATGTGCTATTACTGAAATGCTTTTAATAGATGGTGGGGTTAAGGAGAAAGCACTCCATCCCTTAAATTACAAGGTCTGAGATCTACAAACCTTACACAATTAAGAAGAGAATAAATTCCTATGTCAGTGGCATGCTGGGTTGGATAGCATTTGTTTAGGATGACCAGCATCATTATGAGCGTATACAAAATTACAAAAGATCTCTGTAAAGAAAAATGGCATTTTAAATGCTCATTTGCAAAGTAGTAAATGTACAGAAGCAGATAATTAAATTTAAAGGGCATTTTCCAACCATAACATTAGAAAGATTAAGAGGTTAAACATTAACCTGACTGTAAATCCCTCTGCTATGTCTTTCTACAAATAAGAGTGTCTGCATTTTAATTATTTGACATTGTTCAGTGCTTCGAACATTCAATGGGATTGCATTGCATATCACAACAGATCAAGAGCAGATCAACAAACAGATCCAAACTAATTAAAAATTTATAAAGAAATGTAGTCATACTTTTATATAGCTTTATATGTACTAAAAAAAAAAAAAAAAAAAAACAAAAAAGCAAACCCAAACCAAAAAATTCTTTAGAAACTTTGTGAAAGATATTCAGGACTTTATATATATCTAGGACATAGATAACATGTTTAAAGCCTTAAAAAGTGTTGAATTTAGAACTGAACCTCATTTACACTAAGGAACAAGAAAATGTCATGTTAGTGATTTGCCTACAGCCTGAAAGGGCACCACTGACCCTCAGAGATTTTTCTGTTTACTCTGTGGCTGGTCTGCAGCAGGGAGCAGTAGTGCTTTAGCATGTGCTACTGCTGAAAGCCCTAAAATAAAAAACTGAGGGAGAAGAGTCCCTATCTTGGACATCAGTCCAGCTTGACCCAAGGAGCCTGCTTAGAGATGGAAAATCACTTGCCTGCTCTTTGACAAGCCCACTCTAAGATGAAAGCATCTGGATTGGGATCACACAGCTGTTTTCTTCCTCACTGCCAGGTTTTTTTTGTGGTTTTTGTAAAGTAAGAAGGGAAAAATAACCCACTGAGAAGCAGTTATACCAAAACATCTTAAGCCTGTTATATCATGAACAGAAAAAAAGAGACAAGCAGACAATCTTTTTCTTCTTTTTTTTTTTTTCCTTTTTTCCCTGCAAACCTTTCCTTTCAGCTGTCCCTTTGAAGTCACAGGCTTATAGTGTGAGTGACTGAGAGCAAGGAGCTGTGAAATGAGCCTTTGAGCCACAGATTTCTCAAAGAGTATCACAAGGTGTGTGCGACTGGGGTACACCGCATCTGCAAATCAGCGTGGTGTTACTGGGGCTTTGTTCAGCCTCAGGCTCTGAGGGCTGCAGAGAGCCACAAACTTCAGCAGGGCAAAATCACCTCCCATCTTCTTTCCACCTTCCCACCTGGGTTATCTCGCTTCCACTCTGGGCAGTGATTGTGTTGGTGTGACCAGCTTATGAGGAAATAATCGAGCACACGTTCTGTGTGTAATATTATTGTTCATTATGTATATATATAAATTAGGTAATGTTACCATCTTCTGTTCCCCTGAGTCCTGCTGTTGCTCTGTTATTACCGGATACTTTCTCATTGTTAAAATGCTGTTGTAAGGTCGTCCCTTCAAACTGCCCTCACCACAGGTCACTCTTGATGTTTCCTAAAAACAAGTCCTGCTCAGAGGGGTCTGATTGACTTAACAGTCTAACACACAGATTGGCAGAATACTCCAGTCATGATTATGTCTCCTCATTCTCCAGTCACAAGTCTTCTGCATTTCTCATCCAAAACAATTTTCATTACTTCTCCTACATAAAGCATATTGCAGAAAAGATACTCTGCCCCACGGATAATTCTCAAAGAGGGGGCAAAATTGTCTCTCGTGATTTTGGAACAGTCAGTAATGATGTACCAGTTTCTTACAAACTTCAGAGAAAAGCTGTTGAAGGTTAGGATTATTTCTGCAAGTTGTCTGGTAGAGACAGTGATCAAGTTCACCTAATATTTGCTCTTAGTGGGAGGGCAGCACTATAGTGTGCCATCACAGCATCACTTCCTGCTACACCCCTTAGGAGGTTTATTTGAGACTGTGGGAATCTCTTTTGTCTTTCTGCAGTTTAAAGTTCTCAGAGAAATGAGAGATGAGCACTGCCAGCAAAACCAATACCTGTTAGACCAGGAGATGAGAAAAGCAACACAGTGGTAGCCTAAGGAAAAGTGATAGCCAGAAGATGGATGTGAACAGCAGAGAGCTGATAAACAAGATAAGAAGGACCAGAGAGGCTGAAGGGGAGCAGATGTTGCATTAGGCAGCAAGTAAAAATGAAAAGGGAGATTGATCAATGAGAAGAGTGGCATAGCTCTGTCCCAGACCTACAGGCTACAGATCAGATCCTAATGCAAAGCTGCTGCAAACATCTGAGGGAAAAGTGTCACTGTTAAGGAGAGGAGATGCTGAGGCAGCACCTGTTAATACAGCCAAGAGCAGGGGGAAAAGAGACAGTAAGACAACTGAAATTCCCAAGCTGTGATCTCATGGAGAGCTGTGGCTGTTCCACTGATCACTGAGCTGTGCCTCTGCCAGTTCAGCTGACACAGAAGGGAGGTGATGCACTGGACACCCCACTCCAGGGGTCCCCCAAATTAAGTCACAGTTTCCCTTTTCTGTTTACTTTGTGTCATTTCTTTCCATGGTGTTTTTTGAACATTTTACTCATCCCCAGGGATGACAGGCAGAAATATAGAAACCGTTTGATAACTGCCAGCTTTACCTGGAGATAAAAATCTGAATCCCACTTGATTATCAGAATCCCATGTCTTTTAGAGGCAGACCCTTTGTGGAAATGATTGCTAATGATCCCAGACTCGAGGTCATGGCTTTGATGCAGAACTGAACAAGAAAATAATGATAGGAAAAGGAGGAAATAAGTTCATGTTCACAACATAGATAATAGCACACAAAAAACCAGAACCAATTTACTGGGGAAAAAACAACCTCTGTACTATTAAATACACTGGAATTTCTGATTATGAAAGAAGATGATAACTTTTTGAAAAAATAATTTCTATCCTCTTCTTTAAAGAGGTTGTGGAGGCCAAGTCTCAGTGAATGGCAGTGGATTTAAGAACTTAAATGTTTGAATGACAATTGAGGTGAGATTTCAAACTTCAAGTTACTTCAGTGTTGCCACAATACTGTTCAAAGTGCAAGGCTTGAAGAAACGTTACCCTATGTCTCTGTGGGATGCCATAGGATAATACAGACAGGTACTGAAACTAGGGTCAGTGAGGAATTTCTACTAAAAATAGGCATTAAGGGGTGACAATTGGAAGACCCCATGTGGATGCATTGCAGAACTGCTTCTCTTGCAGTCACCCTTTCTTGCTTTCTTCTAATTAACTTATTTTCTTTTTTATTCACACTTCAGCCTTGTCCCCATTTCCTCCCTCTCACATTCACCCCATTTATTATTTTCTCTTGCCCCACACATGCTTGTATGTCTTTCTCTAGGTATGTTCTCGTGCTCTTCAAATGGGTTTGTGCTGTGCGGAGGCACGTTGCAATGCAGCAATCACTGCTGAGTGGTTCTGCTGCTGTTGCATGGCACAGTGGGAGGGATTTAATCCCCAACATGACACTTCAGGGACACAGCAGATTGATGGAGGAGATTGTTCCCTAGGCAAGCTGCTAGATACTGTTCCTATCTAGATTTAATTTTACTTCCCATAAGTTTGCTGTACCACAAAGTCCCAGTTTAAAGAGTTGTTATGTTAAGATGGATTTAGGTTCAGGGAAGTGGACCACTGCAGAAGAATAGGGTAAAGTGAAACCTCAGAAAACAAAATATATTAGTTAGCAGTCTTTTTGTCCTTAGACATGTTTGCTGTGGAAATGTGGCCTGAGATGTAGAAGCAGAAACAGGAAACTTGCAGACAGTAACAGATAAGCCTGCAGAAGAAAGGCAGAGAGCAATGTACAGCATAATTGTGGAATTGCAGGACTTTAATAAAAAGAGTTTGAGATTCTCAACACCAGAATGGGAGAGGAATTGACTTCATCAGCAAGTCAAGTCATTCGAGCAACAGTTGTGCTGAAGCTGACATGGTGCTTCTTCCACAACGTGAAAGAGGTTCCCATGTGGTAAAAATACAATGGCACAGTTTCTAAATTTCAAAATCAACCTCTTTCTCTCTTTTAATTACAAACTCGTCTTTGACGTAGAATGGAATGAGCAAGGAACATCAAATATATTCATCACCATCACTCTGGAAATTGTGTATCACACAGACTTCACTGCTAGAGTAACAAGATGAATTTGTGAAGTTTGCAGATCTGTGCACGCAGTAATGGCCTTGCTTTTCTCTACCCTTTGCTAGTTAATGCCCCTCATGTTTTTAATAGTTTTGGCTTCAAATAATCCGATTTAGCCCTTCTGAAACCCTACATTTCAAATGTTCCCATTATTTATTTTGGCAAATATTCAAGAAAGGTCAAAATCTGATGTGAACAGACTTTACAATGTCTCTTTAAAAACCAAAATAAGCAGAGAGTTGAGAGTATTTGCTTATGCATTTTAGTCTTCCTGGCCCATCGATGATGGATATAATTTTTACAGAAGGTACATGGTCAGAGACAAGTCCCTCAGTCTCCTGTTATTAAGTTAAACTTGTTAAACATTACATTATTTTTTGACAGAAGGTAGGGGCTTCTCTTAAAGGCATGGTGAATTAATGCAAAGCTAAGGTATTTTACCTTGATAAGAGTAGCTGCAGCATGTTAGGACTGATATCTGGACCCACGCATCAGAGCCAGATTCAAACACAGATTTGTTAAATCCGTAATGGAGTCAAAATGCAATTAGTCTGTAGCTATATAGTCTATGTAATTGAAGTTGGTCGCAGTCATACAGTGAAACATAGCACAGTCAGAGACTCAGGGAACCTATACTAATGCAGTAACTGTGAAAAACTGCTGAATAAATATCTCCTTTCTTTGGCCAGGGCTGTGCAATCTTTGAGGTTCTCTTTTCACAAAAGGGGCCCACTGCAAGCATTCATAGCTGTGATCCACATATTTATAATTAGCTGTAGCAAACTAAGCAAACTTCCTATGAGATTTTAAAATGTTTTTATAAATATTTTGTTAGGCATTTCTAGCCTCTTTCCATTTTTCACAAACTTTTCTCAGACTGTAGAAAGGGCTTGGAAATATAGATTCTGGTTGGAAATTTAGGTGTCACTGCTTTCTGGTAAGGTAAGAACCTAATTAAGTTCCTTCAGTATTTCATTATCACTGTTTCAAACACAATCTACAGTAATACAGGCATAAAAAAGATTTAACTGCCCTCTCAAACAAGTTTGAACTTCTGTTCAACATATTCTTAAATACTTGCAAAGAATTTGAGCCATTCCCTGCTATATCTCAGTCAGCATTCTTCTCTGTGCTTCTAGTCTACATCTCAGGTAAGCTGTTAAGTGAGATGGAAGATGTGTAAAAATCCCCAGAATTTATGGACACAGAAGCAGAACAGACTAGATTTTCAAGCTCTTGAGAATTTCATGTAAGACTGACCATTATGGTGTTTAAAAGAATTTTAAAAACATTTGCTGAGTAAAGACACGAGGCACTTTCCAAAGCAAATTCAAGGACCATCTGATAGATCTTAGTGAGTGAATAAGAAAATCCCATGCAAAAGCCATATACTAACACCATTTACAACCTAGGGAAAAGGAGAGATTTTCTTTAGCTTCAGTAAGAGTCTCTTTGTCTCTTGTATGTTAATATTCCTGTCAGAAGCCCTTCTCTGACTCTGTCTGAGGATCAGAGTCAGAGTCTCTATGGATTTATCCATGATCCCAAAAGGACTTCTATGACTCGGAGGGACTTGCAGACATTCACTGAAATATCACAACATCTTTTCTGGACTCACTGGCAGGTTAATCCACGGTTCCTTGAGAGACCCTTCCTGTGCTGTATTGCAGTTCTCTGGAGTTTTTTCATGACCAATATTCCTACAGGCTCTTGCAGAAAAAAAAAAAAAAAGAAAGTCAGGAAAGACAAGAAAGACTGGGGTTTGGTTTTTGATTTTTATTATTTTGTTTTGTCTGGGGGGGTTGGTTGGTTGCTGGTTTGGTCTGGGGGGGATTTTTTATAGGTCTGTTTGTATGTTTTTTAAAAGAGATAAGTTCCTCTTATGCATTAGCTTTGGGTAAGAATAAATTCTAAGCTGGTTTCAGTCAGCCTTCTGATCCTTCTCCTCTTTCACCCGCTTCACCACTTGTCACTCAGGGATTTTGAGTAGGTCTGATAAGGTTTTCGTATTTAACAGCACAGGCGTGATAGCTGATCTGAGGATAATTAAGTACTGTGCCTCCAATTTGTGCTGGGCTGCAGAGGGACAACTTAACTCTCACCACAGTCTTCCTTCAGAGCATATATCCTTGAACCTAATGAACCTCACTTCAATCTGAACAGAAACTTAAATAACTCTTCTGCTGAGGCAACCTTTCTCATGGCTGAGGATAGGTATAACTTTAGTTTGAGTTGTAGCATGATTATTTTGTCTAAAGTGTTTGAAGAAGATAGTTATAGTCAGATAAAACTTGCTGGGTGATGGGTGTGAGGAGCTTCAGTCAACTTCCACCAACAGTGGTGCAGCTCAAGGAGGAAAAGAGTGACTTACTGACATCTGTCACTTTGATGTCCCATTTCTAGTTCTCCTATAACCTCTGAAAGTAGAAACTACTATAGGTGCACTGATGAAATGTGTATGCGCTATGAGCTAGTGCCTAGATTTTACCTTTTCATGACATCATCCACTCTTCTGACCCATTTATGGCCCCTCTGAAGCAACACTTTGAGCTGGGTCATGCCCAAATAGACAACTGAATGATGGTGGTTGCAGTGAATAAGCAGAGGCCTGAGCACGTGTTTCTGTGCAGTGGCTGCCCCAGTCTAACTAGATCACAGAATATTCTGATTTGGAAGGACCCACAATGACCATCAAGTCCAGCTCTTAACTTAATGACCCATCTAGAGACTGAACCCAGAACCACGGTGTTATTAGTACCATGCTCTGACAGACTGAGCTAATCCCAGGGCCATGTACCTCTTCATCCAGACTGCTTGCTCCAGGAATATTTAACTGTAATGGTTTCAGATTTTCATCAAATTATATTCAATAATTATCATATAATTATTAATTATATATCATTAATTATCATAAAATGTAAATTGCAATAAAATGTGGGGCTCTTCTGCCTGAGAGATAAGTAAGTATCTAAGTTTTTAACATATTTTGAAGCTATCCTACTGCTGGAAATTACTGTTTTATGTGGCAGCTGCTTATCTGTGCCTCTAGATGGAGATCCTATCCATTTAACTCAACCCTCTACAGAAAGCTGTGGAATGCTTCAATAAGAGCTCCAGTTTGCCTTTCATACTCCAAAGACTACATTTTTCTTTTTTCTCAGATTTCTGGATTATAAATTTATTTTGATCTTAGCGACTAGACATATTTCACAGCTTACCTGAAAAAAAAAAACAACCCTGAAACAATGCTCTTCGGTTCTAGCTTTGAACAGCAAGAGCATCCCTAACTATTTACTTTGCCTGAAATGTAGTGCTGAAACCCTCTGCTTTATAATTGCCATCCTGAAAATTCCCTGTACTGTGTAAGCACCTCTGACAAGCTGAGGTGCACAGGAGTGCAGGTGGGACTCAGAAGGAATTATGTGGATCATTGTATTCAGTCACTTTTATCATATGGATGTCTCTCATGGTTCCACAAGAACAGTGAGGAAAACCTTCCATAACTTCACCAAGAGACTTGGCTATTTCCCTGCTGGTTTTGGACCAAGCTTTTTTACATATAATCCTAGCAAGAACAAGGAGGCATGCAGGTCAAAGTATCTTCTCTAGTCCAGGAGGTAAAAATCCCTTTTTGGGGATCAAAACCAGTTAGATAAAACCATGCCTATTAAGCATATTTTGCAGGTTTGCCCAATGCAGTAGGATACAGAGTTTAGCTTGTAATAGTATCAGCTGCCCAAGGACAGAATGTGAATTCTCTCTTGATTACACAGGTCCTGGAAAACAAAAACATATCTGCAGCCAAACCTGTACTTACAGAAAGGTAATATTTTATGTGCCTCAATGCCAATGGGTGACTATCAGCATAACAATAGTGATTGTAATAACAGTACCCATATATTAGAAATACTTGGTTATCCAGATCTTCGAGGAAAAACTACCTTTTTTTTTATTATTATTATTCCCTGAAACCAGGGAGATTATTCTTTGTTTGAGGTTTTTTTACTATACTGACTATACTTTTCTTTGTGTGATATTTAATACAAACAAGTTGGGCTCATGGCACTGTATTTAGTTCTATACAGTTTTCCTACATTTGCTTCTATATAGTTTTAGACTATAAGAGCAGCAGTGTGCAAGATGTAGTTAACAGCTTTACAAACCCTCAGACCCTAACTTGCCCTGAGGCAGCACTTTTGGTGCTAGCATTGACACCTACTCATGTAGAGTCCCCTGCTGCTTTTGGGGGAATATTTTCATTTCTGCTTTGCTTCAATTGTTGTTTGTGGCACACTGTTAGTTTGCTTTTTTTAATGCTCTTTGATCTACTTGTTATTTCAAGATACATGCAGAAATTTTTAATTTTGCCCCTAGGTATCCTTCGCAATGAAATGGGGAAAAGTAGATCCAGGCAGGCCCACAGGATATCTTTTTTGTAGGACATGTGTTGATTGAAACAAAAGTGCATGAAAATTAAAACAAATGGACCACACTTAGCAAAGAGGTTTCTAGTTTCAAAAGGATTACAGAAGATAATCCATGTGGTACAGATTTTCTTCTTCAGGTGTTTGGGTATTTTCTGAAATGTGTTTTTACCAAAAGTCCAGACTATATCTATAGTTCTCTCTTAAAGTCTGCAATAAATTCTGGCTAACAGACCTAGGGTATTTATCACAGATGTAGGGATTTTGTTTCTTTCTTTTTGTTTTCACACTGTGGGTTTAAAATAGTGCTAGGAAGAAATTTAGAATCAAAATCAATTCAATTCAGGATTAAAATCAGTTCAGGAAAAAAAATTCAATTATTGCTACACCAAACATCAAATGCATTTTACTGAGGTTTGGGCTGAATAGGAACTAGATCAGAAAAAGAAAGTTAAAGAAGAAACTTCTGCTTGAGAGTTAGATGCTGAAATGTACTCAGAATGGCAATGCACATAGATTCTTGGGTAATCCTGTTTAAATCACAAATATAACTTTCAGGTGCGGATCATTTGTTGCCTCTTTCACGTCTTGACCTTTATATGGTTTCAGAGAATTCAAAGAAGACATTAAATCCTTACCAAATTTAACTTGTCAATATGCACAATACAGAGGAAGGGTTTGTCTAACAAACTTTGACAGGCGTGATGTATCAAGCATGTTTTTCAATATACCAAACATTTCTATAGTCTGTTTTATGACAGATGTTGGAGATATATTTTAAACTTAAAACTACAGTGTTTGCTACAAGATTCTCCTGCACCAAATGGACGTGTTCCTGTCGGGGTAAGTGGAAAGCATAATTCAGCAGGATGAAGTGCTTAAGTATGGCCCAGTTCTGCCCTACACTGTTGTCCAGTCAAAAGAAGGGAATGATTTTCAGTACTAGGAGTGTAGTAGTAGTCTATCTACTCAGCCCTCTTTAGATGGAGGAACTACTGCACTGGGAATGTTTCCCATGTACATATCAAATATCAAACAATGAATTAATTTATATGTGAATTTCTTGGCTTTGGACATTTTCCGTGCAGTGATTATGGTGTTTCCACTCCACGAAGTCATATATATTTTGAAATATATTTCAGAAAATTAACTTGGTTGCTTTTCAGGTCACAAGAGACATTCCTTGCCTTTTCTGGGTATCCTCTGTTTAGCAAGAATGCACTTAGTACAGAAGGATGAATTATGGTAGCCCATGGGAGTCCGTGCCATATTGTGCAACTCACACAAACACCCATGGGCTTGCAGAGGAGAGCTCTGTTTGTTCAAGAGTAAGTTCTGGTATTTCTCACACAGGAGGTCATATTACCTTAAAATGCCTCTGCCCCCTAGGTCTGCCTGATGAATAACATCTGCTCCCATAACAACTGCCTCTCCAGCAGGAGAGACGGGCTCTGTGGCAAGACAAAAACAAAAGCAGTCCACAGGCAGTCCTGTACCGAGGCAGCAAGCGGCCACGATAAGAAACAGAACCCTCTCTGTGCACCTGATTCCAGCTCTACTGGAGCCAACAGGGAGGAGCCCAGAAGATTGCAGGGGCTCTTGGATTAGGAAGCGTGCACACCCCTGCCTCTGCTCGTGTAATTTTTGTACTCTCAGCAGTGACTATATATGTCAGTGGAAATCAGATGTTTCCCTCCAGCCCTACACCCTCTCATCAATATATACAGCAAAACATGCTTCACTTTACAATCACTCTGATGCAGGCAAAGGAAGTTTTCACTGGAGCTGGCGACAGCAGATGTTTCCCTGTACCTCAGAAAGCTGCAACTGCCCATGGAATTTGCAGTGCAGAGTTACCAGCCTTCTTAAAGGCTGGAAAGTTTTGTGCACAGATCACTGGGAAAGGGACTCCTTTGCTTTGCTTCCATTCACATTAACACAGGGAAATCCTATTCCTCGCAAGTAAAATTAGCTTTTAGCTTTCATCCATCTCCTTGCATCCCATAGATTCCCATAAAATCAGGGGAATTGTTACTAAATTTCCAGTGAAAGTGCGTAAAAATTTTACCTGCAAAGACTTAGGAATAATGTTAGCTGGGAGATGGTTATTTGGTTTCACAACAAGTTTCAAGTTTTTAAAATTAATTTTGTTCTTTGGTGGAATGAAAGCAGAACTTCTGAACAGTTTTTCAAAAATGTATTTTAGAGAAACACTTGTTTTCTTATCATAAAGCACTATTTTTTCAGCTCTGATCCATTCTCACTCATTTCCATTTTTGCTCCCCCATTCACTTTCTGTCACCAGAGGTAGCTGCAGAGCCCTGGATCACAAACCCTCTTCAGCTGAATTTTTTTTTATTTAATCAATACATCTCTATGCGTGATTTTGTCTTTTCATTAAAATTGCATTCTCTTAAGAATGTTCATAAAGAACTCTGCTTGGGAGTAATTCTTAGCCTGTCACAAAAAATTGATGTCTTAACACATCTAACTGGATAACCAGCTGCTCAGCTGTGAAGCTTTGGGAGAAAAATACACTGTGAAATGCTGAAATGACAGTCCTATATATTAAAGGTGTCCTGTCGATGTGTTTGTACAGAGTAGAAATTCTGCTACATTGCACTCAGCCTATTCTTACTGTACAAAGCACACACTTATCTAAAGCATTCCTCTTCCTTTTTTTTGTTATCTTGAACCTGATCCCAAGGATTTTAGGGCTGTACCTCTAAATAGATATACGGAAAAAAAAGTCTGTCTAGCCTTATGTTCCTCTACTTATTCATGTATTCACTTCAACATGGAATTGGCAAACAAATTTTAGCTGTTTTTGAAAGCAAAGGAAAATGCATAAGCCCCACCCTCTGCCAGTTGTATTTCTTGAAGTATAAACTGCAAGATTACAAAGTTGCCTCAGACAGAAAACCTTTTACCCTGGTTTAGCATTTTGACTTTTCCATGGAGACAGACTTGCTTATTTTTCTGAGAGGTCAGAAGGGGTTTTGCCGCTGTGCTGACATTTTGCATCATCTTCTTTCTTTCTTTTGCATCTGAAAAAAAAAACAGAAAAGAAAAAGCACAGTTCTGAAATGACAGTAAAAATGCATTGCTCCTTTTAAGTGACGTGGACTGCGTATGTCTGTACATCAGCAGGTTAGTCAGAGGGACTGGAAGAGAATTCCTTAATCCCTGGTGTTTAGAGGAGCCATACATAGATGAATTTTTTGTCTTGCTTTGATTGCCCCTCCACGTTTAGAAACTCTTTCTTAAGGAAGTCATGCCTTATGTGTGGGGGGAAAAAAAGGAGAATACTGTAATTAGAAAAAAACCTCACTTCCCTGTCACATCTGGCCTTCATGCTTCAATAATCCCTTGAGCACAGCTCATAAATAATGAGCACTCAGAGACGGGCTGTACAATTCCAGTGCATTCTATTGACTTCCAGGGGATGCACAAAATGATAGAACATATCCTGAAGGCAAAAGCATGCACTGTTTTCTTAGTCTTCTATCAAATGTGTATTGCTAGCAATTTAATTACTATTTATTGAGCACTGCCAATAGGGTATACAGGGCACAAAAAGAATTGTTATGTGTAAACAGAACTGATTTTTATCTGTTTCTTTATTTAGCATTACCCTGTTATCCATTTCAGACCTTTTGTCGTAGTTTAATGTGATACAGATTAAAAATATTGTGATTTGAAAAATCATGGGAAAAGTGCAATCAAGCAAGCATCAAAAGATAATCTCATCACGTTTTAAAAAACCCCAACCAAATAACGCCTTATCCAGATACAAATATTCAAAAGTAAGTAAAAGAAAACTTTAATCTTACTTATTGAAAAATTGAAATTGAAAAAAATAGAAATAAAATATGTATGCATCTAGCTAGATAGCCAAATGCTCAACTGAGGTGAGTTTACTAGCTCTGTTAACTTCAACAGACCCGCCCTCTTTTGTTTATTGACAGACTAATTAGTTTGATGCAGTGCCAAAATCTTTGTATGTGTTGACTATCAAAGGAGCTGCAGGGTAAGAAAACTGGGGGAAAATATGGTAAAAACCCATTCCATAAACCTCACAGTAGCATGCCCAGGTGGAGCATGAAGGAAAGATGGAAACAGAGATCTCCTTCATGTCTGCCTCTCAGTAAATCATAGCTTCACTTTGGGTTATAAGGATGTTGCACCCTCAGGTCCAGACTTTTTATTTGGAATAGGGTTTGAAATGTGCAAAGTGAACTGTTCTGTTAGCAAGAAAGAAAACAATATGCAGGTTCAGTTCCAAAATACTCAAGTCAACATTAGTTTTAAAAAAATAACAAAGAGAGAATTGTATCTGAGAACTTAAAAAGGTAGTTTTGGATCCAAATGTGTGCCTTTCTCACATACTTAGAGCTAGCCTATTGTCCTATTATTCTTAAACTGTACACTGTAAGGTGTTTCCTTTAGCCAAAGCTGACTGGTTTTTCCTGAATACATCTTCTACCTTTCAACTCCTGTCATGTCAGGCTTTTTTGGGATCCATTCCTTAAAGGCAAAGAAACTAACTTCCTGATGGTATCTGTTTTCTTTTCTTTCCTCTGCAGGCTTAAGTTGTAACTGGGTACATTGTTATCAGAAGCGAAATGAATAACTCAACGTACATAAACTCTTCCACTGAAAATGTGATGGCTCTGGAGAGCCGTTATAAAACTGTTGAGGTGGTGTTCATCGTCCTGGTGGCAGGGTCTCTCAGTCTAGTCACCATAATTGGGAACATCCTGGTCATGGTGTCAATTAAAGTCAACAGGCACCTCCAGACTGTCAACAATTATTTCCTGTTCAGCCTGGCCTGCGCTGACTTGATCATCGGCATCTTCTCCATGAACCTGTACACCCTCTACACTGTGATAGGCTACTGGCCCTTAGGGCCTGTGGTGTGTGACCTCTGGCTGGCTCTTGACTATGTGGTCAGCAATGCCTCTGTAATGAACCTGCTCATTATTAGCTTTGACAGATATTTTTGTGTCACCAAGCCTCTGACGTATCCCGTGAAGCGGACCACGAAGATGGCAGGCATGATGATCGCAGCTGCCTGGGTGCTGTCCTTCATCCTGTGGGCCCCTGCAATTCTCTTCTGGCAATTCATTGTGGGAGGAAGGACTGTCCCAGATGGGGATTGCTACATCCAGTTTTTTTCCAACCCTGCTGTCACATTTGGCACTGCCATTGCAGCCTTCTATTTGCCTGTTATCATCATGACTGTCCTTTACTGGCAAATCTCTCGAGCCAGTAAGAGTCGGATAAAGAAAGGAAAAAAGGAAGCAGCTCAAAACCAAGAAACAGTTTCCCCCAGCCTTGTCCAAGGTAAAATAGTGAAACCAAACAATAACAATATCCCAACCAGCGGAGATGGGTTGGAGCACAGCAAAATTCAGAATGGAAAAACCAGCGAAGACACTGTGACTGAAAACTGTGTTCAAGGGGAGAAGGAGAGCTCCAATGACTCCACCTCTGTCAGCGTGGTCGCTTCCAACTTGAAAGAGGATGAAGCTACCAAAGATGCCAGACAGGCTTCTGCCTCCCAAGACCATCTCAAAGCAGAGAACTCCAAGCTGACGTGCATCAGGATAGTTACCAAGTCCCAAAAGGGGGACTGCTGTGCCCCTACCAACACTACTGTGGAGATCGTAGGCACGAACGGGGAGGAGAAGCAGAACAGCGTAGCCCGGAAAATCGTCAAGATGACAAAGCAGCCAGCCAAAAAGAAACCACCCCCTTCTAGGGAGAAAAAAGTGACAAGGACTATTTTGGCCATCCTCCTGGCCTTCATCATCACCTGGACCCCATACAATGTGATGGTGCTCATCAACAGCTTCTGCACATCCTGCATCCCTAACACCGTATGGACCATAGGTTACTGGCTCTGTTACATCAACAGCACCATCAACCCCGCTTGCTACGCGCTCTGCAATGCCACTTTCAAGAAGACCTTTAAGCACCTTCTTATGTGTCATTACAAGAATATAGGAGCTACAAGGTAAAAATAATAATGAAAATAGTTATGGAAAGGGTGAAGAAGTTCCAAATTAAATTTAAAAAACCCTGATGCTATAGCACTTTATGCTCTTCTATGGAATGTGCAATCCAGGATGTTAGTGGAAATACGGATAAAGGACATCAGCTGTACCCCTGAGGACTAGGCTTAAAAACATTTTTTTAATAAATGAAAATAAATCTTTGGGACATGGGGATGTTTGAGAAATTATTCAAGGATGTGGACTGGAGGCACAGTTCCTTACTTTCTGAGAGTATTCTGCAGAAGGGCTTTAAAGTCTATGATTTTTGGTCATTCTGTGTAAAATACTTGTTCTTTCATTCTCTTTTTCTTGTTTTTTTTTCCTGTGTGTGTTTAATACATCTTCATCTAGGGCTAAAACCCCCAGGTTTTAATGATAACTGTGTGGAAGAGGCATAGGAGTTTGGAAGATCATTGCATAATCCAAATCAATCATGGCAGAAATTTTCTAAAGCTCAAAGTTGTCTGAAGTTGTTTTGCCAGTGTCATGTAAGAAGCTTAATGTTAGGTAAATCATGATGAAAGTTTTTTTATGTTGTTTATGACACCACCATTTCCAAAACTGTGTCAGTTCTGAAAGCGTACTTATGCTCTCAACATGTGATCATTGTATATTGTTTGAAGTCTGCTGCTTGCCCCTTCCCAGGGGCTTTTGTTCTGTGACTACTTCATCACGTCAAGATCAAAGTGAAAAGATGTGGTCTCGTCCAGATTGCTACATGCCAAGACTTCTTCAGGTTCCATGTAAACCAAAGCTTTTGAGACGATTTTGTTCACTTTGTTCGTCACTTAACATCGACCTGTGGATTTGTCTTTTACCTCCATCAGCCTTTTCTTCCTTTTTGTACCTTACGTGTCCAGGGCAAGACTGAACATCAAAAGAAGTTGTAATTTCAAATGTCTCATCCAGTCAGCCACCATGGTGGCCAAACAAAGGGTCTCAGCTGAAGAATAGAAACAAGATCATTACTAGGAAGATGAAAGGTTACATCCATTTAGAGTTGGATGTACAGACGAAGAGGTATGTTGAGGCTTCACAGAACGAATAGTTAATATTAGATGACCATGCTCTTGTCCTGTCAAAAGATGATTCTATGATTAATTTATTGAGGAAAAGAATAAGATAGACCAACATACCCACCTCGATCAAGCTCTGCAAAGCCCTTAGTTGTGAAACTGGGGTCCTTTCTGGGTGAATCCTGGACAAGATGTTTGCTTTCTGGAAAAGATATTGGTCACATAGCCTTGTGTACTACCTGGGAGCCATATTTTGACTGTAAGCCAAGGGATAACACTAATAAAAAGGCAGAGAGAAAAATTGTGATTATAGGAAATCAAATACTGAAATAGTCTGGATTGAAGTCTGGCAAGAGTTAAGCTCAAATATTTTCTGCTACTGCACACCAGGCAAAATTTAGATTATTTCTGCCTGACAAAGAATTTAGTATTCCAATATTTGATATTTACTGTAACAAAACTAAGCATTGTGTGGACAGGTCAAAGGGTATCAGATTACTGACAACAGAGGTTGTCGGTGAGTTCTGCATATTTTATTTACCTCCTTCTTAGTAACTCTTACTTCCAGGCCCTATCAAAGGTATGTTTATATATTTTGTTACCCAAAAAGAGCATAAACAGTGTCCTGAGAGTCTCTTTTCTGAAATGAAAGCCACCCACTGAACAGGACACCAATTCATTCTGTTATTTCATGCTACCACATTAGAGTATTCCAAAATGTACCTCAAAATAGCAGCCTCCAAGATTGCAGAGAAATTAATCTTGCAGAATTAAGTTCTACATTTGACAAGCTTATTGGAACACAGTGTCAAAGCGCTTTGAAATCACGACAATTTTCATGTTTCGTAGTACAAGTTCCCAGCAGAAAGTGAAAAGGAGGAGGATTAAACTGCAGTAAATTAAGGCCACGTTAAACTCAGGATTAATGTGTCTTAATATGAAGTCATTGAATTTATACCCCTAGTGATTTCATCCTAATATAACTGTCTCCATACAGCCAAGGATCTAATTTTGAAACCCCCACTTGCCTCGAGTCATATCTACTATCACTGTTTTCATCTTCCTGCTCATAAGGAAGAATAACTCAATGACAAAGCTTGCAAAACTGAGCATTGCTTGCCTTTTAAAACTCCATTCACCAGGTTTATCTTGACAGGTCAAAGGAAGGACTTACACATTCCTGGGTTGTTCATTCTATTACCGTGTTAAAAAATCCAGATAAAATCTCAAGATAAAACTAAATCAAATATGTTCAATTTCTAAATCTGACTTCTTTAGAAAAGTTTCATAAAAGAAACACACCTGCTTCTTCCATTCAGCAAGTGCTGTGGGTATCAATAGTATGCAGGTGCTCAAATTGGGAAAGAATGGTTTGTACAGTCATACTTAATCTTTTAATTCTGGTTTTCTGGCAGGTGTGCAAATCCTTTATTCTCACATTTGAAGCTGTCACTTATTCATAATGAATTAATCTAACAGCTAAGGACAGTCCTACAGGTTAAGGAGTGTGACAGATAGATTACAATTATACTTCTTCATCGTGTGATAACACTCAAAATACCACAGGAAAAAAGTATTTTGGGGCCAGTATTCATGTAAAAAACAAGCAAAGGAAAAATATCAGTTTGAAGTTTTCTAGCACTTTTCCCTGGCACCACCCTCACTTTAGATCCCAAAAGACAAGGTGTTTTAATTTGTGTTATGCTATATTTCAAAGGCTTGCAGGACACACGGTCCTCTGTGTTTCCACCCTCTAACAGTTCCATGGTACCTCTACATTTGCAGACAACTGAACAGTGTAAAAATAGATGGCATAATGCATGTGTCCACAGGCATGCAAACACACAACCCAAGCTGGTTTATATACATTAAAAATAACCAACTACTAATCAAGACATTGCATGGACTCTTGTCTGCCTTGTGTGCATTACCAGCTGCTGGCAGGTGCAGAGCCAACACTTATTACTCTGTCTAGCCTCTCCTGAAAGCAGAGAAGAGGCAGAGTGTGCCCTGAGATACTGGGAACCTCTTGGGTCTTCAGCTGGCTCAGTAAGACAAAAATGTCGTAATGGTTCAGAACCGCGAAATAATTTGTTCATGGATATCCTTTGAGCTTTCATGTCTTTCCTTTGTGTCCCAAACCACGTTCACCAGGTTTCACTTCCCTTCTGAGTGATAGTTCTGCGGGATCTAGATGTCAGTCTTGAAGAGCAGCTCTCCCTGGGTAACTTCGGCTTCCCTGGCTGTCACGTGCACCCCGTGGTCCCTGCGGCCCCAAGTGGCCCTGCTGCTGGAGCCGCCTCATCTTCACCTTGGGCTTGGCCAGAGGATCCCAGCAGCACATCCACACCATGTGCTGCACTGGCCACTTTTGCTTCACATAGAAATCAAGCACACTGTGCAGGTGACTCATGAGAACAAAAAGAAAAAGAAAAAAAAACCCCAAAATGATAACCAACAACAAAAAAACTGCAGCTAGAACTTCTTGCCCCCTCGTTTTTTTTCCTCTTTCATTATTTCCAGAAAGAGACAGCCCATGAGGCGTGATTTGTGTGCCACAGGACAGCCCTACCTTCACTCTCCAGGAAGAAAACATCAACTTGAAGATGCATCAATCCAGTGGGCAACTTTTCTGAGTATTAGAGGTGTCTGTGGTAGAAAAGAAAAGAAAAGAAAAAAAAAAAAGAAAAGAAAAGAAAAGAAAAGAAAAGAAAAGAAAAGAAAAGAAGAAAAGTCTGAAGCAGTACTGAAAATCTGATTTTGAGTGAGAACAAAATCTAAGAAAAACTTGTCAGCCTTCCTTCTGTCTGAGATTTTCATTTGATTTATTAGAAATCATAAGATCTATTCAAAGATAGCAAAGTATTTTAATGTTGTCTGATGAAAGACAGTCTAAAGACAACAAACACATCTATATAGGTCAGATTGATTTTGCTTTCCTTCTTTCATTCTTTTTTTGCTGTACAAATGCTGACGGGGTAGGGAGTGCTCAAGTGGTCCCCAGGGATCAGTTGTTTGGCATTCACAAAGCATGAAGGGGACAAAAGCAAGTGCTAAATCTATCAGCCCTCTGTTTTATGCTCTTCTGGTGGAGGAAAACATACTGACTAGAAGAGGTGCCTTTATGAAGTGTGACTGTGGTGAGAACAGCCCATACACCACTGAAGAAACCTTGAAGGGCCCAGCAGCTCCTGGCCTCCCATCCAGGGATAGGAGCAGGAGGGGACAGAATTTTCTTTGGTTTTATCTCCTTATGTATTTGAATGCGTAGGTCTGTCTGTGGGACTTGCTAGCAAATTCACTGTCCCCTTCCCCAATTTTGACCAATTTTGGTCTCTGTTCTTCATTCCTATGAGTGAGACATTCCTGGGGATGAGTGTTGCCTCGGGATACAGCTCTCGGTTTCTCCTGTGGTGCTGAGGTGGCACACTTTGAATTTTTCACTTCTGTTGACAGTACCTCGCCACTTCTGTGCCCCAAAACTAATTGTGGCAGTGGCCTAGCAGGACTGAATAGGTAAAGCATCCTGACAGCCACGCTGCTGCAAAGCTGATATGAATGCAGCTGGGGGGCAAGGGGGGGAGTGGAGAAGAGCGATGCTGATGTTTTTCTCCCTCCCCTTAAAATATATCCTAAAAATCTTTATTTTTTGACAAATTATGGTGTTTCTAGGGGTGAGAAGCTAAAATCTTACAAAAGAAATGGCAGGAAAACAAACCCTGGCCCTGTGCATGGGGGGTGTTTGCTGACAGTGAGTTTGGAATTCAATAGTCCCAGATGACAACAGTACAAGTGGTAGAAATTGAGAGGCTAAAAAGACGTTAGCTTTTCTTTCACACTGGGTCTATACACCACGCCTAGAGACACTTACAAGGGTGTGATTTCTATACAATATTGCTTTTGCAGTTCTTGTATGTCATGAAATGCTCTAGACTTTTAAGGAATCTTTTTTTAAAAAATTTATAGAAAATCTGGCCTTGAAGGAACCTGAGAAATGGTCTTTAATTTACTGTGGCCTATCTTCTCTGCCTGTTTTTCCTCTTTTGCCACAGTTTTAACAAAAAGCTTTCCCCCTTCCTCACTTTAACAAGTGTCACCTGTGTTTCAGCTACAGGCATGCAGTTTCATTTGCCTTTCAGACACTGTGAATGCTGGTACACAACCTCTTCAACCCCACCCAAAAACTGCTTTCCCTGGCATGCACATCCCCCTCCACTGAAGCCCAAGCTACTGCGTGGAGTGGCGAGTTCCATAAATCCTTTCTGCATGGGTTTTAAAATGGAATTAAAACAACCCCTCACACGAAACAAAGCCAAATCAGTTCTTTTGTTCCCCAGTTTTGTTATCTCTGTACTAGGCACAACGGTGGATAATGTCAAAGACCGAATGTGCTTGTAGTGCAATATCATGCTGCAACATGCACGGATTAATTTTATGCTCTGTGCAAAGGAAAGGCAGCCCTGCCTTCCCTTGAATCCCTTTTCATTCATGAGCTGACTAGCAGAGTATTCACTGAGAGCCCAAACCTAAGAATGTAATTATAGCAAGGTTAAGTTGAACATGAATCATTTAACAAAACCAATGCAATTATTTCTCCTATATTTTTACTTCCCTCCTTTTGCTATGGCCTCTTTTGCTAAATTGTGGAGCTAGTGGGTTACATGAGCCTATTAGTCCTCCCAGGCCTCATTTCTCAGGGTACTGGGTGGATTTGTTAAACACATTTTAGTCCAGTATTAACCAAATGAAGGAAAATAAATTCTGGTGTCCTTTTGCCTTCCAAAGTTCTGCATTACCTGAAAAGTGCCATTCAGTAACTACTCTTTTTCATCTTCCCACAGTGAGTTTCTTTTCTTTTTTTCTTTTTCTTTTTTATTTTTTGGATCATACTTGCCAAAAAGCACACAGAAACTATTTTCTGAGCCATGTCCCAAAGTGCTCTGACTGGCAGAAGCAGCTCTGTGTGGTACATGAGGCAGTGTGATCACAGCCCGAGTTACAGTGCCCTTGGAAGCAAGGACTTCACTGAGTGCTTAATGTCTGGACTCACCTGACAGAAATGGAGAAAGCACAGGGGGACAAGGTTGGTGTGCTCTTACTTGCAAAGGGACAAGCAAGTCCAGTTGGATTGCTTTTCTGCTTCCCCCAGCTCATGTAGGCTTCAGGGAGGAGGCAGGGATTTCTTCCCCCACTGGAGACTCTGTCTCCACCTCTACCCCAAAGACAGCCCTTCTCTGAAGCACATCATGGTAGTAGTGGCAGTAATAATAATAATAGTAATAATAATAAAAACACTGGTGGGAGTGCCATGATTGCCAAACCACAGACCTTCTTCTATCTTATCCCTTATTTCTGGTGCCACTTAGCTGAGGTGGTTGATAAGTTAGAGACTAGCAATTTGTAAATACCTTTAGATAGTGTGTTTTAACATGACCAACACCATATCCTGACTATGTAAAAATAATACATTATGTGTAATACTATCCAGATAAGTTTGTAATGTAAATATATCTACAATGAATGTCAAATTACTCTTCAAGCTCTGTGTACGAGGAAGAACCTCATCTCTTCTTGAGATCTTTTTTAACTTAAGGATATGAAAAACTTGTTATTCATTTATATATGTATTAAAAAAAAAACAAACCTGCATTCTTTTCTTCAAAAGAAAATACTACTGCAAAAAAGAAGGGAATGCATTACCTGTATGTGAGATCCAAAATCATGTGATAAAACAAGGAACTGAGGATCTTACAAGTCGGGGACTGGTCAAATTCTTGATGCCGTACATTTGATCTCATATAAATAAGATAAGCACAAGTTTATGGTTAGCTGTGTAAAGCTGACCCACTTGATTATATATACATTATAGATATATATTTATATATGCTGTATAGCTATACATATATTATACACAACGTTCATACAGTGAAGGCAAAGTTTGATAAAGTCATATTAACTGGGAATTTGGATGCAATGTTGTGTTTCATTTGGAGGGAAAATGTCTGTGTTATTCAGCAGCATTCTAACTTGTTATACAAGATGAAGAAAGAAGGTATTTCACCAAAACAAGCCATGAAGGAATAAGGTGATGAGGGTTTGAAACATTTTGAAGAGACAACTAAAATTACATGCAATATATGTGTATGTATTTCTGCTGAGTTGTATTCCTAGTTAAAGCATTGCATTAAACAGAGAATTATGACAATAGTAAAAATGTGTTTGTACGTGGTTTCTCTGTTTGTCTTTCCACCGACTGAACTACTCTGTGAAAGGTGAAACGGTGATAGATTGAGAGAAATGGTTTTCCTGCAGTAGCCACAGGCAGTGAGAATGTCTGTAGTAACCAGAAAAAAAATTCTAACCTTCTTTTCCCTGATTTTCTTGGCAAGTGTGAAGTTCAAGAGAGGTCTGAAGTACAACTTCACTTGTCCTTGTTTTGTCCACATCTCTGCTCCTCCTTCCGAAAATGTCACCTTCAACCACAATGTTCCTTGAGCAGTCTGACAAGGGCCTCCAATATTCCTCCAGATATTTTTGTCATCCAAGTATTGAAAGGGAATAGGTAAGACTATTTTGTAGCCATCCTGTTGTATACAAGCAAAAGAAATTTTTTAATGAGGGGAGATGGCACCACTAACAACCAAGTATATGTTGAGCTCCATTTTCCTAATGAATGCAAACCTAGCTGCATGGCAGGCTCGGAAAGCATCTGGGAGTAGAGATAAAGAAGTAAGGGGCATATTCAGTTTCTCAAGGTCTCAGAACACAGTTTCACCCTCACTTCAGAAGCAAACAGGGCTCCAAAGCAGCAGAGGGAGCCAGTGGGGGTGACGTGGGTCCATGCCTGTCCAGGTAAATCTAGGTTTTGGAGCACAGTCAGTCTATCAGTCTGATAAGTGATTGAAGAAGGGGTCTCTTGGGCATGGTGGATGCATCAGCTGTGGCAGGGTCAGGATACTTTTGTCCAGCTGCTCCAGAATGGCAAGAAGCCGTTTTGATAAGGTGGTCTATGTTGGCTTCCTTTTCCTCAATTTTTTCTTTCTAAAATTTGAGGATCTTCACTGTTTTGACCTTTAGAGGACCTGTCTCAACCTCTCTGCCAAAGACTTTCTGCCTCTGCCATTTGCTCTACTGTTTCTTCAACCCAAGCTCACCTTCAGTCTTCTCACCACCCTTCTGCCCACCACCTTTCCACAATGAAAGTGAGAAAAGCCAGTTTTTCAACTGGCTTTTTCTCAGGGCAGTCAGATAAATTGATGTGTTTGAATAAATTTATCTTCTTGCCCTGTATCTAAGCCCCCTTGAACCCTGCAGATCAGGGACTCTACTGATAGGCTGTAAGGTGGGAAAATTTTATGGGGTAGACCCTGATGGTCAAATGGCATTTATAAGAATCACAATAGAGACACAAACAGGTACTTGAACTCTGTTTTCCCAAGGCACAACTATTTTTGGCATGCAAATTTCTTATTTATACATGTATTTAAGATCAACATTGCAGAAACATACAGCTAAGGCTACCTGCAAATTCAGAGCCCTGATGCTAAACTTTTGTTTCTCTTCCCACACATATTTTGAAAACTTTTTTTGCCAGTGCTGACTGTACACAGTAGAGAAGGTACATGGATATGCCAGGTTTCCTGCCTAAGCCATTCACTCGCACTCACAGTTTCACCACTGGGCTGCGAGCAAAGTTACCTTTTTCTTTAAAAGAGCAGAATCACACTTAGCACAATAAAAATTGCCACCTCAATCTTCAAGTACAGCCAGCAATATTTGCAGTTAATGTAATACCTGATAATGTCCATCATCTCCCTCTGGAGAGACATCTTGAGACAATGGCCACCAGGCCAGAAGTGTCTTTATTAAGTGCTTCTCTTTGAGGCCACTTATTAGCAGAAAATATCAGATTAAGTATAGCTACCTGCTTCACCCTGAGTTCTGGGAACACCCTAAGAAAATCAATACAGAGAAATGCTGCTATTTAGTAAATCCATTAACACTGTTTCTGGCCTTTTGCCAATCATTGCATGCGCTGTCTAGACGTGGGAACCTACTTGGCAGCACTAGGAGATTGACTTTGACACCTTCTCCATGGAGCTTGCCAACTTCACTTCTGACAACACACAGATCGAGGGAAAAGAATAAAATCAGCAAGTGATATTGAAGAAGTGGAGAGACAAAAGTACCCCTTTCCTTCTGCTCTTAATCTTTGTTCTGTCTTGCCAGTCCTTCCTTAGTTTGCTCCTTCCTCCCTCTCCCTGTCCTTTTCTTACTCTCCTGTCTCTGAAAAGTCTCATCTACATCTCCACATTTCTCTCTCTCATTAACAGCTTGCAAAAGGTGCTAAATAAATCACTAAGAAATCAAAGCCTTTGGCTTAAAAATGTGAAGCAACATAGGAGGGAAAGAGATAAGAAGGAATGCCTGGAGTTAATTCGTTTAGTTTAGGGACCAAAGGTTTTCCCTGACTCCCCCCATAACCACTACTATCATTTTGCCTGCAGTTGAAAAACACTTATAAACAGGGCTGAGCAGAGATGATTGAATCCATATGGCACAGGAGCAATATTCCTAAATGGAAGCCTTGCCAATAGCAGCTGCACCAAATCATTTTCTGGAAATATAGACACAGTGGATCTGTGGTTTTGCAAAACTCATCCTACTAAAATGCAACCTAATAAAAGAATAGGGAGTAAGGTCAAAGCAGTTAAATCCCTCCAGCACAGATCTACCTTAGCTCCCATCCCAGAGGGGAAGACTAAGAAGTGCCAGGAGCCCAAAGGAGCAAGAACTCTCTAAAAGTCACACTCTTCGGCACAAATTAAGATACTCCTGGGTTGTCTGGCCAGGCTGTCATTTTGGGTACAAAGAGCTAAGCTACTGGCAATATTGCATGTCTTTCAACATTAGGGTTAGGCTTCAGCATTCCAGTAGCCAAGAGATGAGAGCAGTATTCAGTGTATACAGGCTTAGTTATTAAAACCGTGGATGTTACGGGTGTTTCACAGAAAATATAAACAAGACATACCAAATAAGGACATCGAATCCCAGATTTTGTTGTGTTGTCTTTCTAAAATGAAAAATAAATAAATAAAAAGTTTCCAAGTGTTTAAATTAGTGTATTTTCCATAACATGGAATGTAATTTCCTTGTATGGAAAAAAGTCACCGTAATTTTTTAAAAGGCAGGGTTGATGTCTTCTGTTTAGTGGCTTTTACATCGTGCTGAGAGGACATGAGCTAGACAACTACAAAATAATGGAGTTGTTTGGGAACTTTCCAGTGAAACATTTTTCCTATTATAAAATGCTGATTTGTTAATTTTTTTGGGGGGGTGGGCAAAGCAAGAGCAGACTGAGGGGAGACTTCATTGTAGCTACAACTTCCTCGTAAGGGGAAGAGGATGGGCAGACACTGATCTCTTCTCTGTGGTGACCAGGGACAGGACCCAAGGGAACGGTCTGAATTTGTGTCAGAGAAGGTTTAGGTTGGATATCAGGAAAATATTCTTCACCCAGAGGGTGATTGGGCACTGGAACAGGCTCCCCAGGGAAATGGTCACAGCACCAAGCCTGACAGAGCTCAAGAAGCTCAAGAACAATACTCTTGGGCACATGGTGTGACTCTAGGAGATGGTGCTGTGCAGGGTCAGGAGTTGGACCTGACGATCCTTGAAGGTCCCTTCCAACTCAGATTTTTCTGTAAATCTGTGATTTCAAAAGAATTCCTGGTTTTGAAATGCTCTAGGGGAAAAAAGGGATAAATTGTATGGCTTAGCACAGCCTTGAGCAGAGGCTCACCAGAGACATGCACCGGGCCAGAACAAGCATAAACCGATTTCCATAGCATTTCACAAAGAACAGGAATGACCACAATTTTTGTTTTGAGCATTCTTGGGTCATAATCCAGAGCATACAATCAGCATTATTATGCTTTTATGAACACTTACAGAGGTGCTACTCTAATGCTTGGGACCCTGCAAAGAGAAATAAAAGGGAGGAATATATACTTTAAAAGATACACGCTAAAACGTATGTTAATGTCTTGGCAGATACAGTTCGGAGTGGAAAGGGCTGAAAAGTGAAAGTCAATGGTATTTGCAAAGAACTGTGAAGCCACAGCAAGAAATGAAGATGAGGCATGTCACACTTCATCTGTCAAAAGTAGGACACCCTCCTGGGGGCAATGTAGAAACATAATTTTCCCTAGAACAGGAACCTTATTGAAATGGCTTGAAGACCTCTTTGGATACATTTTTTTCTGCCTATGCTGATGATAGGGAGATCCAGGGGGACAGATTCAGACGACCCTCTTTTGAACAGCTGCAGTTAGACAAGATGTTTCTCAGTCCACATGTGCACAGCTCCAGGGTTTCATAAGTTTTGTAGATGTAGCTGTAACAGTAATTATAATAACTGGTGTCATGCTGGGAAAAAATGAGACAAGAAGTAGAGAGGGGAGGTGTCTTGGGGTTACTCCATCATGTATATCCCCTATCATGACTTTGTGCCAAACAGTTAATTTTGTGCCTTTTCTGTGCCTTTAAACTGAGCTTGAGAAGGAAGAAAAAAAAGGGACCAAGCAAACTTTTCAAAGCAGTGTCTCAAGGTACAGCTCCATCGTACAATCAACTGCCAGCCAAAGACAGGAGGAAAGAAGAGAAATCCATTATGCAAAGCTGCAGACTGGATGAAAATAAAGCTGCTTGGTTCTTAAAACTTTGCTCTGTATCCAGGAGTCTTTTGTTCTGAGACAACATTTGGTTCTTACAGCAGTGATGGTGATGTCCAGCTTTGCATGTCCTTGAATGCAGCAGAGCCACCTTTGAGATAAGTTTTCTGAGGGCAAAGAACGGTCTTCTTTCTCTACTCTGGGTGCGATGGTCACGGCTGGCAGTGACCTGCCCCTCTCATCCCTCACAAAGGCTCTCATGAGAAGTGAACAAAGCAATAAGGCAAAGAGCTCCAGCCTGGTGCAGTGCAAGCTGGAAAGGGCAGAGCAGGACTGCTCTGTTAACAGGGTCTGACATCCCCACCAAGTTTTCCCCTCTTCATAACTCCCTATTAGCATGCATCCCACCAAAGATGCCAGGAAAGCCACTTCACAATAGCATCACCCCACATGGATACTAACCTGAAATGAGAGGAGCCTTACAAAGGCAACTGCGAACCTGATTGCAAAGGCCTAATGCGGCAATCACCCAGAGAAAAAGAAAGGGATAGGCCGTAGTTTACATGCACTTTTTCCATTTCCGTTCTCCCCTCCCTCTCTAAATTTCCATTTTGTACAGAAGAGACAAATAAAATAGCAATTCAATTCCACACAAGTCACTTCTCTTCCTGTTATGCCAGACACAGGTTGTGTCTGTGATGGATAAGCAATAAATATATTGAATAAAAACATACACCCTTGGCTGCTGATTTGTCAGGAGAAGCCTTGAGACTCTGGTTTAAAGTAATTTCAGTTGCACAGCCTATCCCCTGCTGTATTGCCTTTTGCCTGTTGTTCCAAGAAACCTCCCCCAAGGGGCTTTCTTTCTATTGGGTTATGGACCTAATCATAAAACAGTAATTCCTCAGGGGCCCAGACAGTGCTGATTACCTTCTAATGAGATAAAGCACCCCTCATCTCTAGGTCAGTGCCTTGAAACCACCTCTAGTTTTGCCATGGCTAGAAGTGATCACAATCTGTTGATGACCAAATATGTTAATGGTGATGGGTACTGCTGCCGCAAAGCAAAGCACTTAAAGGAAGAACCTAGATGAAATGTAGAATTTAGGGAGGGAAGGTTATGAGTTTTATCTTTAATTTCTGCTGGTTTTCATCAGGTCAGTAGCTTATCTGAAACAAATTCAGAAATAACCTTAAACTCAGAGCAAATACAAACCCAGCAAGCTTTTGTCAATAATCTCCTCGCCCATAAATTTGTCAGTAAATTATTCTAGGGTGAAAGTGGCAAGGGGAGGGAGGGGTATAGTATTATACCTGTAGTGACATAAACATCAGAAAAGCAATTAAAAACTAGAAATGAAAAATTCAACAAAATGAAAATTTCATTTAACACAATTCCATCATTTATTCTTTGATTATTGTATGTATTTCTAAACGATGCTGTAATAAATCAGTGAAATTCATGTACCATATAACATAAGATATTGAAAGCAATTTTCAGGATTTCTCATTTCATAGAAAGTTGTAGAAACAAGCTTTTGTTCCAAGCCTAAACAAACAAAATAATAATTTCCTAGTTTTCCATGAGTTGGAAAACTGTATATCAGTGTCCCTAATATTTGTGTGTCTCCATCATGAGAATATACACAGACAACTGTAAAACCTGAAAGCCAAGATGTTGACATACTAGACATCACAAAAGCAGGCACAGAAGCTGAGGTATAAATAACTACTCTCTCCTCAGTACAAATACTTACTTCAAAATTTAAAATTTGTATTCAACGTAATTGTGCAGTGAGTATGGTTTGAGCAGGACAAAACAAGAATCTTCTATTTTAAACATCAGAAAAACACTGAAAAGCACTACTTTTTCACAATCTGGGGGGGGAGTTTGCTGCCCTGTTCAGTTCCTCAGCTGGGAGGAGGTGGTTCAGCATCAGCACACAGCCAGTCTTTCATGCCTCGTACAAACATGCCTCTCCAGACACCTGGGAGTGATCGACCCTTGTAGGAGTTTAAGCCAGCTGAGCAAGGGCAAGAAGTATCTTTGTAGGCAGGAAGGGAACTCTTCTCTCCCTGCACTGCCTGGGTGCCAAATTCCCCGTACCCCTGTTTCAGGAGCACAGCTCTGAGTATTGATCAGCACAATACAGCTGCCCACCCACGTGGTCATTAATGGGTAATAAACAGCTCGAGCACCCACAAGCTGCACTTTTCTTAGCACCAGCCTGGAATCTATTAAATAACCAGAAGGACTCCAAGAGGTGCCATCAATTGCAAAAGTTATTACACTCTCAGGATGTTTCACTGGAAACTCCCACACAAAGCAATTAGGTTTCAGATGCTGTTGTGTCTTAATCAGGGGTTTTCATCGGGCTGGGGCCCCTTGTGGGCACTGCCTGGCGCAGAGTGGCAGTGCTGCACAGAGCCCTCAGCTCCCCGGGTCCCTCCGTGTTCAGCTACCTGGATTGACTACTCTATGGTCCTCAGGAGTAAGAGAGGAGATTAGAACAGCTTGAAGGGAGCATGGAGAACAAAGCACAGGAAAAATTATCTGCAGCTGGCTCCCAGTAAAGAGCAAATCCTGTTTGCTGGTCAAAAAGCCCCAAAATATTGGACTCTTTCCAAGGGAAATATGAGGAAACTTGAGTGAGGTATTCCGTTTTCACTGCTTAATTTAACAGCTTGCTGCTAGTGTATGTGAAAAAGACAATGGTAGCAAACCTAGAGAAAATAACCAGTGCAAAGAAAAGAGTTAGACAGATATAACATTTATGTTAAAAAAAAAAGGAAGACAAAATTTCTTTTCCTGGTTGTTTTTCCTAGTAATATACTAGTATTAAGTTATTTTAAGTAGTCTCAGCTATGTTCTGTAGTGTAAAGCAACTTCCATCCTGGTTTTATGACATTTCTCATACTGAGATTGTAGTGAACAAAGCAGAAGGAAAAGATGATTGACTTCAGATCACTAGACCACAGCAAGGAGAAAAAGTGAGCTAACATCTTCAGCAGAAGTCAGCAACACCTAACAGGTGTCATTTCCCCTGTGCCCACACTTCTGACATAAGAAACAAATAGTCCAAAAGTTTCAACAAAACACTCCTCACACCCCCAAGATTTTAGTCATAAGGACACAGAAACAACCATGCAAAATGTCAGAGAAAAATACTTAAATGAGCTAAGATCAACTTACATGGTAGCTGAGGATAGATTCTGAGTTTGCAAGACTCCCTATGCAGTGACAGGAGCAGAGGTAGAGGACTAAGTAGAGAACTGATAAAACATCCCCAGTGCCCAAATACTTGTAGCTGCATTGCTAGAGCTGCCTCTGCCTGCAGAGTACTGACTATGGTGAGTCTCTGTTCATCCACAATACTGCTGGAATTCAAAAACTCATAAACAAATACTCTTCCGCCTGTCTATCCTGGTTTCCACCAGGACAGAGTTAATTTTCTTCTTAGTAGCTGGTACAGTGCTGTGTTTTGGATTAAGTATGAGAATAAGGTGGTTAACACACTGATGTTTAAGTTGTTGCTAAGTAGTGTTTACCCAAACTCAAGGACTTTTCAGAAAGCAGGTGCCCAAGAAGCTGGGTGGGGAGCATATCCAGGAGAGCTGACCCGAAATAACCAAAGGGATGTTCCATACCATAGAAGATCACGCTCAGTATATAAACTAAGGGGAAATTGGCCAGGGGTGGCCAATCACTGCTCAGGGACAGGCCAGGAGTCAGGTGGTGAACACTTGTACTGTGCATCACATGCCTTTCTTGGGTTTCATTTCCCTCTCTCTCCTTTTCCTGACAATTATTAGCACTGTTATCCTTAGTATTATTTGTATTATATTATATTTTGTTTCAATTATTAAGCTGTTCTTATCCATGAATCTTCACTTTTTTCCCAGTTTTTCTCCCATTCCTGCTGTCAGCAGGGGCTGTCAGCAATGCCTCCTCATACCTCCTGGCAGAACTTTTCCTACTTTTCAAGAACTACAAGAGTGAACAAAAGAATGACTCCTTACCTGCTGGATACCTGCTGTTAGGATACTCAGCTGTGGCAGAAGACGCCTGTGGGTGCCTCAGATATTACTGGGGACAACCATCAGTGCTGACTTTCCCCCTTCTTTTTGCAGTGCTCTAAACAGGAGGTTAGGTGGTCACTCTGTTGAGCATATTAAAAAGGAGTGATTGATGAATCTGTTGCTCTTATGGATTTAAATGGAAGATAGATGTTTCAGCCTTCTTGGACACGACAGACAGACATGAGGCAAGGTTTTCTAGTAGTAGACAACCATTCCTGGGCCACTAAAGCATTGCTGTAAGTCTGAGAAACTGGCAGCAAGCTGGGAAAAATTGTACCTATAAATACAAAATAGACTTCACTTTAGACGGATGGAAGCTCTGCATCTGGAGACATCCTATGAAGTCAATTCCTATTCACGACATGTATTGGGAGTAATTCAAACACAACAGAATAATTACAGCAATAGCCTAGAAAAAAAATTGCCCTTTCCTTCAGTGCTGTGGGAAGGCAGTGTATTCCCCATGACACACTCGTCCTTACTAACGCATTTGCAGCTGAAGACAAGAGTTGCCTGCTGCTTAATCAGAGGGGAATGCATTCCAGTGATAAATCATTCCCATGGAGGAGCTTCACAGACAGCTCTTCCAGCTGGGGACCCCAGGCTGTCATCCATGGTGCTCTGCCACTTGCCCAATGCTTCAGGCTCTTCAAATCAGGATCCAAACAGGATCTTCTCTCCAGGTCTGGAACCGCACAATGCAGTTGCTCACCATTTGCTGACTGATGCCAGATCCCCCTTTCCCAGCCCAGATCAGCCACCCCTCTGGGTAACTCGCCCCAGTTTATATACTGGGCATGACATTCCGTGGTGTGGAATATCCCTCTGCTCACTTCAGGTCACCTGTCCCAGCTGTGCTCCCTCACAGTTTTTTTTGTGCAGCTCCACAACAAGGGGGAAAAAAAAAGTCCTTGATTTAGGATAAACACAACTTAGCAAAAAAACCCAAACCATCACTGTGTTATCAACACCATTCTCATTCAGAAGCCAAAACACAGAACTGTAACAAGAAGAAATTAACTCTAACTCTGTCCTGGCTGAAACCAGGACGCATATGCAGTTCTGTAACCTGATTCAACAGCTGACCACAAACACAAAGTAGGCTAATTAGAATTACACAGAAATAGGCCTGGGAGCTAAGATGATGAATCAACTCAGGTTTCTTTGCTCAGCAGTATTTCTTGAATAAAAATGGAGCTCTTGATCTCACCCAACCCTCTCCAGCCCTGCCCTTCCTCTTTCCTCTCCTTCTATCTCTCAGCTTTCACCTTCAGAAAGACCCAGCGGCAACTCTTCGCCTTGTGCTTAGGGCCACAGGCTTCTGAAATCCTGGAGATCCCAATGGTGATGCTCTCACTGAGCAAGAGGCTGCATTTGAACATGAACTCATTTCCTTGTAGGCAAGAATATTCCTTGAAACTAAGTTTCAGGGGTTATTGGAAACCTGTTCATTTTTAGGACAGTCTGAAATGAGATGCCAACACAAATGAAGGTGGATTCTGAACCCTTTTTCTCTTCTGAAGTCGCAACATGCACATTTTTGAAAATAATGAGATGAGGTGATTACTACAGTCATTCAGCTATTTTCTAGATGTCACTATTCCTTTTAGAAATAAAGCAATTCAGAGAGACACTCAGACAATCCAAAGCACGTACTGAACCTTCTTTGAAACTTAATCCATTTGCAAGCTTCTCATTTTACACTTAATGAAGGAGTGTTCAAAGAACTGTATTTTTAACAGTGTGTTGGATTCACCACGCAGTAAGAAAGCACAAGGGATGCCACTCCAGAATGCCATCTCTGTGTTTTTAGGTGCACCTCTTCTCATACCCCTGGGAGCTTTCCTCATCTATGGCGTGCTTAGTAGGAAACAAAGAAGAGGATATTTTGAAAACAAATCATCAAATATTTGTGGTTAAAATCTTCTCATAACCTTTGCCTTTCATCTCTGTGGAAAGATTCATGGGTACAGGGAACTGTCCCATAAAATAAAATTATAAAATTTTCACTAGAAAAAGAGTGAAATTGGGCACGATCATCTATTTCCTGTTCCAAAATCATCACTCATACTGGTGAAATTCAGCATTTGTGCTCTCTTTTAGCCAGCTATAACGCTATTCAGCAATGAGGTGGTCTGATACTGATTAGCCTTCATCAGCTACTTATCTGCCTTTATCATGGCAATTTGCTACTTTATCAAGCATAACTAGTGAACATCCCTATAAACAAGAATCTACCATTTTTTTCTATCATCTGTCTAGAACTAAGACTGCTACTTAACAAATCCTCAAGGAAAAAAGTGACATGTAAGCCCAGGGCTTGCACGCCCTTCAGCATGCAGAAAGGTACCAGAGAGTGAGTTCAGATTCTTTTCTCAAAATCCTAACATTTGAGCTCAGATGATGAGGCATAGATCCTTTTAATGTTGGGATTAAAAAAATACATATTTGAGTCAACCAAAGCTGTTTGTCAAGTGTTTCTCAAAATTTATACTTAGGGAAAAAAAAGTAAGTCAAAATCTTAGAATAAATAATTGAAATATTTTCAGGAAAATGTAAAAAAGAAAGGAATATCTTTGAAAAATGGCCTACATTATAGTTTAGCGAGTGGAAAAATTAAGGAAAGGAATAGTAAAACAAGCCTTGTTTTATTAAAGCATATTTGAACAGAAGGTCTAGTGACAAAACATTTTGTTTGATCTAATATATTTTATCATTAATTTTAGATTAACTTATGAGGCAGAAAATAATTGCAAAACCATAACTTCAACACAGTCATCTGCTCTGACATTGTGCAAAAGAGATACCATGAGTCACCATCAAGAGATTCCTACTGCAAGTTCAGAAATTCCACTTGAATTAAAACTTGTTTTATAGAAAAACTTTCTGCTGAATCTTGAGACATTTTAAGAATAATCCTGGTTAAGTGACAGCCTTTGCTGGCAGGTATAATCTATTTCTCTTAAAGATGCTTCGGTGATTGATTATTCTTATCTCAAACATTTGCCATTGATTTCTGTTCTGAATTTGAGTAGCTTCAGCTTCCAGCCATGAGAGCCATCTGCAGATTTTTATACTTTTGGAAGGTTAAAATGTTGTCTTCTAGTAAATCTGCTCCTCTCATAGGCACTTATCTACTGTGAACAGGCACCATTTACCTTTAAAGGTAAACAGAAAAGACATTTTACAGTAAAAAAGATTTTCCAGGACTACACTATTCCTTGTAGGTCTTATCTAGACTTCTCAGTTTGTCAATATGCTTTTAAAAATATGAAATAGAGCTGATTGTGAACACTGTTTTATTTGAAACACCTTTCTCAATGTAAAACAAAGTTTTCCATGGAAACACAAGGATTAACAGGGGATTGACAAACTGTCTCAGAATTAGACCAACAATGCAAATATTTTCTAGGAATGTGGCTGATACAGGTACAAGTCATCTAAGTTCAAAGCAGGGATCCCAAATCTTTAACTCTAGTAATCCAAGGGATTGACCTAATCACTAAACCAGCAGTGCTCTGCATTGATTGTCTCCAGTTGGAGTTACTGCACTTTTTGTAACTCACTGAAGCTCAGTGGAGAAAAACTGAGGGAATTGTAGCTCATCGTGTGTTGCACAAGCGCTCTCATGACACTGCTCCTTGCATGAATATCTTGAGTTCAAATTCCTGATCCAAATCCAGCAAAGCAGACCCACAAACCGTGACCCATAACCTGGTGGGAAGACCATCATCTTGGATGTCCTGAGGGACTGTCCAAAGGGGCAAACATGTCCAGGCCTTGCTGCAGCACTCCCACAGGATGGGAGCTCTGCCGTGGCAGGGAAAAGAGGTGGCTGTGGCTGGGGACCATCAAGGAGGCTCAAATGCAGCAGGTGCCAAGAGGTACCCAGGCTCCAAGGCGCCCCTTGGGGCACTCCATCCAGCCACTGAATTTAAGTCCACGATGTCCCAGGGGAGTGCAACCACCACTTGCCACTTACTTTCAATGCCTTTGAGTTCTCTAGCTTTCACGTAACAAATATCAGACCATTTTGGTTTCCAAGGCTAAAAACAATGACTATGCCTTGAAACATCCTGTTAATCCAGGCTATCCCAACCTCTACTGGTAAAACACCACTCCTGCTTTTCAGATAACCTTGGTTTACATATAAAAGCTGTATATAGTCTTGCTACATATGGCGGTAACAGCAGCTCTGCTTGTGATTGATCTTTGTTTATGCAATCAAGGACTGCTTAGCCTCTCGTCCTGCTACTACACCATCCTTAGAGCTCACATTGCGAAGATTATTCACCCTGATCCTTCAGTCCTTTATCTCAGTCATGATTTCTAAACAGAGCCTTCATCTTATATAAGTAAGGTCTACAATTTTCATTCCTAGATGAACAACCTTGTGTTTAGCTGTATTAAATGAAAGGTGATAGCTGTTCAGCTGAGCCCCCTATGCTCTCATCAACGTGCAGCTTTGGAAAGTTCCCACACATCTCATCCTTCCAGCTGGAGACAAGGTTTCCACAGCTAATGTGGCTGAGGGAACTGAGCAAAGGGAAAGGGATCAGGACAAAGGGGATGACAACAGGAAACCCAGGGAGAGTTGCCATTACTCGCATATCAAAAGACAACTCCAAAAACTGCCGTGAAAAGATTTCTAGTTCTTAATCACTTACCAGCTATTTGGGGATTTCCATTCAGGACAATCAGGCCTGTGAGAAATGTGGAGCATCCCACATCTTCTAAAGTCTCCTCTTGCTCTGGAACTTGGCATGAACACCATTCATCCCTCCTGCAGCTTCAGTTCCTCACACAGGCAGTCAGTTTTGAAAGCAGTCACAGCCTTCTCCCTCTCTCTGTGACAAGAAACAAAAAACAGTCCAGGCAGAAGATTTTATGTGACTGGAAGGAGGGCCTGCCTATGTTTTCCCAAGATATGGATATAATTACTGTGCCTCAGGCAAAGAGAAAGAGGGACAGAGAAAGAATGTGTGCCTATAGGCACACAGCGCAGTTTAACTAGGTCCTGTACAATTCTTCTAGGTAAAGGCATTTTTCAGCTGTTTCATGCCCCAAATCACATGACAGCCAGGTTCTTATTTGTCTCAGGCACATGGTAGCATCTAAGGTTTAGCGTGGATTTTTTTTTAATGACTATCCAATTTGTGGTGTTTATTTCAGTACTTGTTCTGGCCTCCTAAAATAAAGCAAATTTCCCAGAAATATGTTAGGAAGCAGTGAAGTGACACTATCCCAGGTAACATGGGTATACAAAGGAGACTATTCTGTTTGGGGTGCACTTTATGAAATTCTATTCACAATTTCCTGTCTATAAAGTGAAGCTTTTCAAAGATGTGCACGAGCAGTCTTGTAGGACTACACCTTATGCATGCAAGTTTGTCCGTGGAGTTTTTCTTTTCAATATTGAATAATATTGGCTCAGTTGCTCAGAGCGTGGTGCTAACAACACCAAGGTTGTGGGTCTGATCCCGGGATGGGCCATTCACTGCAGAGTTGGGCTTGATGAAACTTGTGGGCCCCTTTCACACTTGTCACCCCAAGACAAGTAGAACACTTGTAATTTGTCAGCTTGAAGGACTCCTCTCATCAGGGTCTCTTTTTCCTATTTATCTCTGGATGCACAGGAGAATTATTCACACCACATTTTGTCCAAAGAAGCAAACTCCACCTATCAAGAGAGCAATCCCTGAACCATTCACTGTGCCATTGGCTCCTGAATTATCCCTCCACTTCAGAAGACAGTAACTTTCAGTGTTGGGGTTTTTTTGCTTGTAGACACTCAAAAAGTTTTTCTTGGAAATGCAGCCTTCTGCAAGCTTCATTTTTGCCAGCTAGCAACAAGCTCTGTTTCCTCCTCTGACTTTTGTTCTTCTCCCCGATGCCACTAGACTTTCAGGGCCAACAGAGCCCAGCCTGAAGGGACAGGGTATATCCCTGCATGGAAAAACACACTGTGAGTAAACAAGACAGTGTTTTCAATATATACAAGGGTTGTGATTACAGGTTAATCCAGGCTACCCCAATCTCTACTGTTAAAACTGTTATACTTTTCACTGAAATATGTTCCTGGTTAGTTTTAGAGTTCAACTTTTAAAATGATGATGTGTGGGAACTTCTTTTTTAAATCCCATAATTAAAATATTTCTATCCAAAGCTGCTCAACACTCTTACCCTTTAACTGTAGTGAAAGCCCAATCTCTCGGTTTTACCAGATTCTTAATACATGCAAATTAAATTCCCAGGTAAAACAGACAGCTTTTTTGAAAGCAATATGTAAAGGAGAGAGCTAACATATCCATAAAATTTTATTTCAACAGGAAGATTCTCTTTAAATGTAATCAGTTCTTTTAAAATAACTTAATAATTTTTTCTTGGTCTCACAACCCACTGCAGGTGCAAAAAGAAAACACAAAGAGCTGTACATTCCCTGAGGTGCCAGTCAAAGGGAAGGACTGATAAAATACCTGTAAAACACACCTAGGCAGCCTGTATCAAACAGGAGTGGCTCTTTATCACCCATTTCACAACCCCATCTCTGTACCCCCAGGCCCAGCAGCGAGGGGCCACAGGCTGAGGCTGCTGCTACATAGGCACAACATCATTTCACACTAAGAAAACAATCAGCGTCACAGCAGATTAGCATAAACCCCTTTTCTTTCCCAGAATGGGGAATTTATTGATTACCATAAGCTGTAACCTCATTAAAATATCACAAGGAAAATAGTATTTCTAACACTCACAGTGCTTTTGGTTTTCTAATTCACTCATCCTCACCAGGAGCAGTTATCGAGAGCGTGGGAGGACAACTCCTCCTAACCAGAAGCAGCCTTCAAGGGCAAACAGCTCTGATCCAGGCTGCTGAGGAAGGGGGAAGAGACAATCCCCAAAGGAAGTAAATCTTCAAAGGCTAGCACCAAGACTATTCTGGCAAAAAGCAAGATGTGTATACCACTCAAGTTTAACATGCCTTTTTTCCTCGATTTTCAGCTCCTAAAACAGAAAAAAATATAAAACGAGATTTTTTTTTCCTTTTTTACTGAGGTACTCCTTTTGGACTCCTTTACAAACAGCCCTCAAAACTGGTATTGATGATGCTGCAGAAAATGAACAGTGTATGAGCTGGGCTGAACACAAAACATGGGTGAAATACTGGCTGCGTTGTGAAAGGTGAGGTGGCAGCAGAGCAGTGGAAAAAACTCACAAGCTGCTACTGGCTTAGCAGTTTGCAGTTGTTATGATGTCTGTGGAGAACAGCACTCCAGCTGAGTCCAACCAATGGACCCCTGTTTACTTCAGACAGCGTGTTCCAAGCTTTCACAGAAAACAGGTGCTGGCTTAGGGAGAAATGTGATGGATTTTAAGTAGGAATACAAGTACAGGTCTCCCTCCATTTAAAGTAATGTTCTTTCTAAGCACTACATAAATTATTGGCCAGGCTGAGCTATGGAGGGGGTGGAATCCAGCCTCAAAGTAGTTCATTTCCTCCAGCAATGCTCTCCTGATCAGTAGAGTATGTGGGACTAGATTAATATCAAACAGGAATCACATTTTTTAGAAAATACCTTGTTTTCATTCTGCATTGGATTAAAGGCCAGAATTTTATGAGATACTCGGTAAAATGAGACAGATTGTGCACAGAGATGTTCAGGTCCCTGCTGCTCTGGAATTTGCTTCATCCCAGGCACAAGCACCCCACAGCAAGCTATAATGTCAGTCTCCATGGGGTTATCCATTTGGCAGTGCTTCACATTCCTTGCACATGCAGCAATTAAGTTTTGAGCAAAAAAGAACATGACCCAGACAGGTTCTGTTTCTCCCACATGTTGACATTAGCTGAGAACCAAGAGAGTTCAAGTAACTCACTCCAAGCAACTGTAAGAGATAAAAGGAATTTTTGTTTGAAACTGCAATGCAATGACTAAATAAGTAAATAGTATCTCATACATATCCTGTCTCACAGAGATATAAAGGGTACGCAGCCAACAATTACACTGAAAAGTGCATGTGGTATGAAAGATTATACGAAGTAAATGTAAAGATTATTTCTAAAGAATTTAATTTACTAAGGCAGAAACCTTACCCAAGCAACCTAAATTCTTGAGCTAGAGTCACTGAGGTATTTTCAAGGTATTAAAAGATGAGAATCTGTTCATGAGCATGGCATTAATAGAAGGACAGCATCTTCTCCATGGTGATCTTTCTTTTATTTTTATTATTTTTGATGCACTTATATCAATAAATACCTTATTTAAGGTGGTAACATATCAGAGTACTCTTTTATCTTAATTGAAGTAGGTTATAAAATGTTGATCAGGTGCTTTTTGAACAGACTTAACTCTTCTGATCTTCTCTGTCCATAAAGTGACCCAGTTATCTAACTTCCTAATATAATAAGTTATTCTGGCATAAGTGGCGTCTATTGTTTCTCATCTGTGCAAAATTACTGCCACCATTTTTATCTTGTTCCATCCATAGTGATTTCCCCATACTATTTCCTACACTGTCCTATAGAAGGTCTTAAACTTGGACCTACCAAAAGGCTTAGTATTGATTGACAGCTTTACTAATGCACACGTGCTCTTTGGCCAGAAGTCCACTCAGTCTGACGTGCCATCTTAGCAAATCTTCAGCACCCTGCAAGAGAAAAAAAAAACCTCATAAACTAAAATTACTCTGTTATGGAAGATATATCTCGAATAACATTTATTCCTATGTATTTACAAATCATTAGAATAATGTTCTCTATTCTGCTTTAGTGAGGCTTTGAATTTTTAAGTAAAAGAAAAACACAGAAAGGAATAGCACAAACTTTTTAAAACAACTTTCTAACTTAATGAATGCTTCTAATCAGCAGCTATGACATCTCACTTGGACTTATTTAGCACAAAGTATCAAAGCTAGGTCCCCTCTAGGATCCCTTGGGGCTTTTATTGTCCTAAGTTTACACAATCAAAGAACAAAACTGTGTACTTCCAAGTCATCTAAAAACTATTTCAGGGACAACATGTGATTTTGCTCTTCATGCAGAGTGCATCACTGCATTAATTGTGAATGAAAAATTAGTCATATTCAAATTCCAAATAGCTCACAGACTTTGGCTGGCTTTTCTTTGGTCCCTTCCATCAAGCAATCATGAAAATTTTAGAAGCTCAGTTTTGCATAAGAAGTCAGCTTTTTATTGATTGAGGAACTGATAGTGAATCACCATGGTACATATGTTACCTCCCTGAAGAGAACATGCATTTACATCATCATGGGAGAGATCCCCAGTTAATTCAGAGTAAGGGCAGAGAAGGCTTCAACTTTCAGTTTCCTCCAGCACAAAGAACAAGGACTCATTTCCAGGAAAAACAGGAGTTGCTTACCTCTGGTTTAGTCTGAACTTGCACCAAAGCCTGTATTAGGTAGATGTAATTACTGCCATATATTGGAAGGTACTTTTTATGACCTTTTTGAACAGCTGTAAACAAATGCTGCTTCAGAACAAAAACATTAAGCCCAAAAGGACACATTTTATGGGCAGGGGCGCGTGGACCATGGGTCATGCCCTGCATTGGGGCACCACAAAGAACTGCTGCCTGTTAACCCTTGTGGACAGCTCAGCTCCACACAGCTGCTTCCTCACACCCAGGTGAGATAGGGAGAAAATTAGAGGGGTACAAATGAGAAACCTTGTGGGCTGAGATAAAGACAGTTTACTAGGTAAAGCAAAAGTTGCACACCTAAGCAAAGCAAATGAAGGACTTCATCCTCTACTTCCCATCTGCAGGCAGGTGTTTAGCCACATCCAGGAAAGCAGAGCTCCATCACACCTAAGCAGTTAGAGAGGACAAACACCAATACTCTGAATGTACCCCTCCTCCCTTCTTCCCCCAGCTTTAGTTGCTGAACAGAACATCACATGGCATGGAATATCCTCCCATGGTCAGTTGGGGTCAGCTGTCTCATCACAAAACTCAAACAGCAACGTACAAGCTACTTTGAGGAGAAATATTTTTTTCTGTATCTTTTCAAGCTTTACTAGCTTAAGTGGAATGTAGAGGCATAAAAACTTGGATTCAACAGTTTAATTTTATATTCTGGATCCCAGGCACGGTGCCCGATTCTGCTTTGCCTTGCATTTTCTCTCTACACCTGTGAGAGGGAAACTGAAAAATTGAGATTATAAACATGAACTATTTTCCATTGGAAACACAGGCATGTCATAGGAAAGCATTGTGAGCAGATGGCTTTCTGAAGCCAGCACCATGTAGGTGCGAGCTGCACACAATTCCTCCATCTCAGACCTCTCCGTTTTCTGCCCCAGCACAAGACAGAGACTGACAGAAGAGCTCGACTGGGCTGCTTATGCTACAACTCATCCACTATGTCAACACTGAGGCTGATGTAGGCAATAATTCCTTTGCAGGTTTTAATGAGAAAGATTGAAACCACCACCACCTCCTCCCTACCTTTCTTTTTTCCTTTACTGGTCATATGAGGGAGAAATCAAATATTGTTCTTTGCATGCAGTCAGTCACTGATTAAATATAGTCACTTCCCTCTATGTATGTCCACAGTCTTTTAATACATTTACAAAGTGTCACACAAAACAAATATTGGTCCTAGGCAACAGAGGAAAGGAAAATAAAGTTTAGCAAAATAAATGCACTTATACTCATGGGTCTCAAAGAGTTTCTCTGAGCTTATTACAAGATCCAGCGAAATCTAATAAAACTTCAAGAGGATTTTAGAAAACAATCATCATGCTGTTACTCTGTGGATAGTCTCAAAAGTATGAAGCTAACAGAGAAGGCACTTGAAAAGAAAATAAAACATCTCCTTTAAATTGAGTGTGCTAAATGTCACAAAGCCAATAGGAGTATCTTATTTCCACTAAATGCAGGAAGGATGGGAAACACATTTTTCCTGATAAACAACTCTGGTGCTCAAGCAAGTGAGATAATTACAGGTACACTTGTCTTGGGGATGGCACGTGCCACAGGGGAAAAGAAAGACACCCAAAAGTCCCAGCGCATTCCCACCTTTCTTCTGTATTCCTGGAGATCATAAATCACAGGAACGTACTGGGAAAGGGCTCTCTAAGCTCTTCCTTACTTTTCCTCTCTCCTTAGGATATTGCCAAGTCCATATAATGCTATAACCCCCTTAATCCTCTCTAAAGGTTTACATGTTGCCCCTAATACTGACATGATAAAGTCTAACACTTGCCTAATTGCTCCTCCCTGTGTGGATATTCAATTCTGAAGGTGAGAAAGTAATAAGCTTTTATGCATTTATGGTTACAGTGAAACAGGAAAACCTTTGCTTCCGCTTACATATGTGTGGGAGCATGTGTACACGTGCCTATGTATTGTGTACATGTGCCTAAATATTGTGTACGTGTGCCTAAATATTGTGTATGTGTGCCCATATGTGGACACAGGCTGATCTCTGGGTGAGTGTTTAAGTGGGAGTCACTTTTTGTGGCTTAAATTTCCAGAAGGTTGTCTGCTGGCATCTGATAGTTTATGAATGTTTATTTGTTGTGCAGTAAAACTTTCCTTCAAAGACTCCCACAGCCCTGTCTGGGTTGCTGCCCATAGGAACACTGCAAGGGAAAGGGAGAGCTTGTTTCCAGTGTCAATTTATCTGCAATAAAACTGCTTTCACTGTCCCACCAGAGAAATAAATCTGGAACTTGTGGCTACTGTACAGGTTATTATAAAATAGGTCAGTGACACTTTGACAAACGAACTGTATTCATTCTTGCCTTGCACTAGAGCTGCAGGGAACTTCAGCTTCCTTGAGATATGCAGGAAATAACAAGGTGGAATTATTTAAACATTATCAGGTAAAAACATACAATGTGACTGAAATCAATCTTCACCTTCAGGGTCTCCTTGCATGAGATCTAAATTAAGTCAGTTCCCCATTAATTTAGGCAATAATTTTTCTCCCTGCAGAATCTAAGGATTAATGGGTACCACTCCATCAGGATACAACAAGGATGACATTTCAGAAGCATCTTTGACTTGTTACAGTCTTTCCTCACCAGTGCTGCAGTGTAGTTGTTTCAGGAGGCAATTTCCAAAGGCAGAGGGACAGGCATCGTTTAGGATGTTGTGACACATCCCTCTAACTCTGTCATGTGCCCTCTCAGCGTAATGGCATGCCCTGACGCGTTGTAAAGATCACAGTCAGGGAGTAGAGTAATTGTGCCAAGACTAATTAAGAGAATTTATGAAATCAGAAATTTGAAGTCATTGCAGGGATTAATTCAAATTAGAAGAGTTCTAATAAAAGCTAGACTGATAGAGATGGTGGATAGCTAGTTTTTTTCTCTCTCTTACAGTTTCTTGTTTTATTTCTTCACTCCCTTAGTTAAAGTCTAGTTCAAATAATTGAAAAATATGTTTGTTCAACAGACCTTTGAAAATATTATTTTGAATTTCTTGGTAATTCAAATTACTCACTTTTGTTGGGGGAGAAAAGAATTGTAGGTGGGTGAAAAAAAAAAAAGCATGTATATATGTAGCCACTAATTTATCAATGCAGCACGTCAAGGATGGAAATACTGACAGTGAATTTTTGCTTTTATCCACAACATTGAAAATTTGAAAACAAACAAAACAGAAATCCTGCAGTCATTCCTTGAAAAAGCAAATTTTGCATTTCCTTAAGAAAGGCCATTTGGGAGGCAAAAATAATGCAATGTGAATATGTCATGATTTCTTTTCACTAAAGGAGACATATCATCATGGGTTTAGTCATGGCATTTTTCACTTTGGGATTTCACAACACTGCCAGTATTTCTTTTTCCACTGGGTTCATCCTCAAGGCCTTGCTGAATATGCATAAATAAATTCCTGCCATACATATTCACCTTAAAGAGCAACAGTTTAATTGTTCTGGTCATGAGAGACTATAAATTAACATTAACAAAGAAGTTATGCCTTCATTGCAAACATTCCTCAAGCATTCCTGGGGCAAAATTTTGAGTTATAGGAAAGAACAAAGGAATTTCATGGACCTATTTCATCTCCTACATGAAATGCCAAATTTTAGACCACCCTGGGCGCACTTGGCAGTAACTTAAAAGCCAGAAACTTCTCCGCAGTCTACATAAACATTCATCTATCAGCAAAAGTGTGGGGTTTGGGGTTGCCCAGCGCAGAGCCAAGAGCTGGGCTCAATGATCCTTGTGTCCCTTCCCATCCAGGCTATGATTCTGTGAAAAGGGCTGGGTGCCTCTTTGCTCACAGACAGGGCAGAGAAAAGGTAGTTACAGGATAGTGACTCTTTCCCTCAAACTGTAGCGTGTGAGGGAGCAGGACCAACGCTAAGGATTTTGCCCCATTTCAATTGGTTGCTGGTGTCAGGAACAGAATTTGAAGCTGCTGTACACTGCACTTCTTTTCTGAGGCCTCGTTCTGCTTGCAGCCTCTCTCTGGCTTCCTTTGACAGTTGCTTTATCTGGAGAACAGAGAAACAAACACTCACCCTGAAAAGCTGAAACAGCAGCAAAAAGTATTCTCTCATCCTCTAAACAAGATGTGTGTGCTGCTGTTGTTTGTGGCCGTGACTCTCAGGTGGAGCTGCCGAGGCTTCCAGCACAGTGAGCATCAAGAGCCATTCATCACACAATATCACACCTCACCGACTGGGATAGCCCTTGCCCACAGCTTTCTGCCTCTCGCATCCACTCTTCGAGGCTGCATCTAAACATCTGCATGAGGAAATGAAGACAAACGTTTTTATGCTTTTTCCCCACAAATTGGTAATTAGAATTTGGTTTTGGTGCACACTGAGGAAAAAAATTTAAAACAAAGCCAGTCATCAATAAAAATTCTTCAACAAAATGAGCAGCTGATTCTTCTGTAAGCAGTGCCTCACAGATACATCCATAAATAATCCCAGAGTGCCACTGTGACAGTCGAGTCTGGCCAACAGCACAACACAGATCACATTATTTCTGTTTGGACAAGCGTGTCCTCTGTGGAAGAATGATAATTTTTAATGTCACAGTTTTCAAGAACGGAGAATCCATCACAATTCAGTAGACATTCTTCCATGCCTAACTACATTCATGGTTTAAAATGTGCTTCACATTTTAGGAATTGTCTCTCAGGAATGCCATTTGAAATGTTCAGGTTACTGGATGGCTTCAAGTTCAGAAAAAAATCAAATATTCTTTTTGCAGAACAGAACATACTGCTTTCCTAGAATAATTGCAATTTATTATTTTGGGGTTTTCAGTGTTTCAAAAATACAGCTCTCAAACTGACACATCTGTCTGATCTTCAGTGTGTTTTTGGTGTGTTATAGAGGCCCATAGGGCCTTTGCTTTTCCTTTAGCCTTTGCACCACTTGGAACTGATAACAACATATGTATGCTGGCTGGCACGCCCCTGAAGGAACCTGGAGTGATGGGAATGTTTACCTCACCAGACAGGCTTCCTGTAAAAGCTACTTCTTCTTCTTGCAATAAGGCACCTACCCTTGTTCGACCCTGCATTTGATGTCAAGCTAATATCTTGGTAAGGATGACACAAGCTCAGCGTAATTTTTCTTCACAAGAAGCTCAGAGGCGGTCAAAGGAGGAGATGGCAAGATCCAATTTAATTGTAAATATCTATAAGATCAGTGTGAGATAAATTGGTTTATGACCTATGATTAAAAAAGAGCTAAGATTTCAATTTCTAGTGTGGCCCTTTGTCCTACTGTCTGGCACAGACACACACTTGTGGGCTCCTTATGTATGTGATAAGTCAAAGAAACAGCTCAATAGCAGCCCTATCCACCTATTTCCTAAGTATATTTGCATATCTTACACCGCATGCTCTGTACGAGTATACTAAATGCAATAATTTTCTAGACTGAAAAATGACAGTCAACAACTACTGCATGCACTTATGTATTTCAGATTTTAAAAAGACAATTTTTTTCATGTTTTATTTTCCATACTAAGGAAAAGAATCCCACGTTTCTTGCGTTGCAAGATTTTTTTCCTGCAGTTTAATGCTTATGTCTTTCAAAGCCGATTTAAAAGGAAGTTTTAGCATGTCACGAAAAAATGTGAAAAATGAAGTTTTTGCAAAAATTTAAAATAAATAAAGTTTAGCTTCTCTGTGGCAACACTAAATAGCTTTTGCAAAACAATTGCACGAATTAACAGGCTTACCTTTTCCAACACCTTCTAATATTAAAAATTGACCCATGCCAGTGATTCCAACCCAAGGGTATTGAAAACACATTATTTCTAACAGATAAGAGACCTAATTGATTGTTGCTGAGCTCTTGCTGAGCTCTGAGCAAAGGATCTTGTGGGAAAGTATCTCCACCTCAAGAGTAACTGAGTTCTGAGATTTTTTGCTTGGGGAGACCAAGAGGCTATTGCCACACAGGATCCAGAGCAATTCAATTAATTTAAACAAAATGACAACTGAGGCTTCTCTAAAACTCTGCCTTTGTCAGCGCGAGGGCTGCAGACAAGATGCAGTCACTGCGCTCTTCTTTACAGAAGAGAAAATTTTGTTATCTCCAATGCAAAGTACTAATAAATGTTTGGAAACCTTTCAGATAGGAGTTAGGAACACTTGCAAGTAGAAATCAGAGTAAATCAGACTGATGCCTTTCCTCTGCCACCTCCCACTGCCACTGACAGTTGTTAGTGACAATGAAACCATCCAGCAGATGCTGAATTGCTTTAAACCCTCAGAGCTAAAATGCTACGCCATGTACTTACAACATTTTAACTTCACTGACATAATTTTTATAGCTCTTCATGGCACAGTGCACATCCACATGCTCACGAGTCAGACAGAAATCTCACAGGTGTATTTTCCTGCTGTCATCCTTCATGTAAAGAGAGTGAAAATGTCAGCAAATGGAAGAGTGGTGGCTACAGGTGACTACAAATAGCCCCAGATCAGTCCAAAACTTGTGCACTAGAAGGATTCACCAAGCATCATGTTAAAGGCATGGTTCTAAGAGAAAATACTATATATCCTCAACAATATTTCCAAGTGGACCTAATTAACATCTCAAGATGCTAACTGTGTTGAGAGCTGGCACTGCTCAAATCATGTCTCATTTTCTGAAGCATCCTCTTAAACACTCCCATAGTCCTCAGGTATACTTCAGAGCTCCTTGTACAGGTAGATATCACCAGCAGATCACCCTTAGAGACAGCAATCCTCCAAAAGATAAAATTGTCATAGTAGAACTCAAGACTCAAGTTTTATTTCACCTCCTAAGAGACTGATTCTTTTACAGTTTTTTTCTTCCCTAAATGAGTTCTTTTCTTTGCATCATATCCCTCCCTCCCTCCCTCCCTTTCTTCCTTCCTTCCTTCCTCCCTTCCCTCCTTCCTCCCTATCTATCATAGCCCCCTTTGGTATTGATTCAGCTTGGAGGATTTTATGATAGTGTAGAACAAGGGTATGATTTTCAAGGTATCAAAGGTTTGTCACTATGCTCTGGGGGCCACAAAGTGCTAAAAGGCACAAATGCCCGAGGCAGGGACAGTTTACATGGCACAAAAGACAATTCGTAATAAATGATAGCCTGTTTCTAAGGATGAACTCATTTAGCTTGGCTGGCTGTTGAGTTTAAAAATAATTATAAATAAAAAATAAACTGACATACTGTACAGCCAAAACAGAAGTTGGGTAGGGAACAAAACAGCACCATACTGCCTGCAATTCCAACAGTTTCTGAATTGCCTCGAAATTACCTTTTTCTAACATCATTTTTTTCTTTTTTCTTTTGGAAGTGAAATCATTTCTCTTTGACTGAAATTTCTTGTCTTCTTTCATTACTTTTTTCTACTATTGCAACAGCAGGGAAATGCATTGCTACTAGATATCCATCAAAAAATTGGGCTGAAGAGCCTGTGCCAAGAGGCAGATGACGTATTTCCCTGTGCTGGGAACGCTGTGCTGGAGCCAGGTATGCAGACAGGAGAAATCATCACTGCTGACTGATCGGTGAATGGGTAGAGCTGGGACACACAGGCAGAACTGTTGACAGCAAGGGAATGTGGCTAGAAGATCTCTGACTCTGGCAAAAAAAGGGACCAGCCTATGGGCTTGTACAAGCCCTGGCTCCAGCTCTGTTTTTCCCCATATCATGCTCTTTTTCATTGCAAAGCATTTATCTTCCTTTCTAAATAGACTAAATCAAAACCTGAAAGAGATGGATGTTCTTAAAGAAAGTGAACCCTCATCTGTTACCTGAAAGAAAGATTTAGTAAAACCAACATACTTTATGAAAGCAAACCAAGCCACTACTAAAAATCTGTAAGGTTGCATGAATAAATAATATTTATATTGATTTGGCCAAAGTCTATATTAGTGCCTCTAAATTGTCAAAAGCCAGTTCATAAATTCTCTATTGAACTTCCCTCTTGCCCTCAGAAGAAAGGCTCCTTCATTAATACCAAGTTGACAGTATTCCTGCTACATTCATTCCTCCTTTTCTTTCTGTAACTATCCTGTAAAGACTAACATCAACAAGGTAAAGTTGGGAAAGAGGACACCAATCCACAGCTATAAATTTAATTTATGAGTGGTTAGTCTCCCAAGTATGACAATTTCCTAACACAGAGTTCTTACATTTTACCTAAGCATCCATTAAATGGACTTTCTTCTTCTGGTGCACATGGAAAATGGATTTTGACATACTTACTATATAAGTAACTTCATCACTGGGGCTGGCTCCTCTCAGACCACACCTGTTAGTGTTAGTAGGAGTTACCACAGATGTAATTTATTGCTGGTACAAATGAGTGAGCCCACAGATTCACTCCCTGGAGGAGTATTTGTGTCCCTACTGTTGCCTTTGGAGGTGGCAAAGGCTGGTATGGGATATTTCCTTAAACCTTCCAATATGACCCTGCAAAGTCATATTTAAAGTGGGGATTACTTTCCTGTTCCAGCTGGATAAGACACCACAGTTGTTAGATCAGCAGTTCAAAGATTTCAGGTCACCATGAAGAAAAGCATACAACAAACCTCGTTAAAGCCTTAGTGCCTCCTCCTGAAATGCTGATACCTCAGAGATCAAGGACCCTACCAGGATATGGTCTCATGGTTTCAAGTCAGTAGGATTTCCAGTTTGGAAAGCCCCTATTTGTCCACAATCAGTTGCTGTGTGTATTTATTTTGTCCCTGCGGTCACGCAAGTGCTTCTGTATTTGCCAGACTCCAATGTCTGGCTTCCATTTGCTATGGAAAGGTTGCTATCACTAATCCTACTAATAACAGCAACTTGCCAGGCCTCAGTTGCTTAATGGACTTGCAAAATGCACACAGCTAGTGATTTCCTTCATTTGCTGTCAAAACTAAGGTCAAAAATAATCTCAGGAGACCCCAAACCTGACCTTTTCAAAACTTTATGCTTGTCAAATTTTACTGCAGAGGATGAATTATCAATGCAAGCAGTGGGAGAGCAACAGCTCGATGTGCTCAGTGCCTTGCACTGATTCAGATAAAGGGACGTCTGCATGTCAGCACAAATCAGAATCAGAAAAGAGGGCGATCCGTCAGTGGTGCTCACAGCAGATGTGCCAGCTCTTGTCCAAAACGGACCTTTTACCATTAGTGTTTCCCTGAATGCATTCTTCACTTCCCATGTGCAAGAGCAATGAGGCTCACACTAAAGTAATGCCATCCGTATTGCCTCCCACTCCTCCACAATTAGCTTTGCTTTTCAAAGACTGCTACAGGCTCTGTCCATTGTGGGAAAGAGTTGAGAATTGTGCAGGAAACCTATTTCCCCTCAGGGAAGGAGTGGGCAATAATTTCATTTCTTAGCATTATAAATTATGGGAGATTTTCCCTTTTTTTTTTTTTATGTTTGAAAGGTTAGAAAATGCTGTGGAGATTAATAACATCACTGTTATTAATTACAACCCACCAAAATACATATTTCTACAATAAGTAGGGAGTATTCTCAGTGGGAGATTATTCTGCTGGAGAAGAGAAATTACTTAGGAAATAGCCATGCCTGGGTCAACTGACAGAAAGCAATTAGAGCTTTTCCCCAGCATGTAGGAAACAGGCAACAGTATAATTGACTCATTGTACTTTTTGAAATAAACCAGTAAGATAATGCACAGGAAACATAACTGTGATAACTTGTGCCAAACTAGAGTCAGATCCTGGGAAACAAAATGACAGCAAAGAAATACAGCAAGACTGAGGGAGGTACGAAGACCCTGACATTGGTAGCAGATTAGACAGCTAGACTGACAGACCACTTATTAATAAAGATGCGAATGTACTTACCATAGCAAGCGAAAATATTTCACTGTTTCACCCCACCCTCAGGTGTTACATATTCTTTTTACTCTGGGCATGTACATGCATGAGGGAAGCGACAAGGATATTTTATAAATGGTCTGCACACGTGATCCCCGTCATACAAGCACACCTGCAGTAGAAGTAGAATATAATTTCTAAAAATAGTTACATTCTGGATCTAAAAAAAAGCTTGTAGATACCTACAGGGAGAGGCTGTAGGGTGCTGAGAATCTTTTTAGAGTTCACAGACAGTCTGGAATCCATAATGCATATTTTCAGTATATATTCATAGAGCTAGCAAAATAGTGAATGCAAACTAAGGCATTATGCCATCAGTTTTTGTTGGTAGGCCAGTGGCACCTGCCCTGGAAAGTCAGAGGATGGGTACATGATTTTATCCAGAAAAGGTGGCAGTCAAACCAGAATTCTTTTGCTTACTACAACCATTTTATGCCCATGCTCAACCAGAAAGAAAAAATGAGGAAAAAAAGTAAGGAAGCAAACACAAGTGTGACTCAGTTTGCAGGCACTGCAGTTTCATCTCAGTGTATCCTTTGTGGTTTGTGGCATTTAATTATGTTTCTAGGTCTTTGATGGTCATTTTTAAAATAATAATACAATTAAATTAAAGTGTATAGTTCTACTGACTGATCCATGCTTCTTCTGTGCTTTATATTTGCTGCAAAGTTTTCAGACCACAATAAAAATGCATTTTTTTGTCCCAAGCTGAAATAAGTGACGTTAAATATTGTCTGGAACAGGAGAACAGTGATTTTCAATTAACATTAAATAGGAAACTGTTTAATATCAATTGTTATTAAATGGGCAAATTAGCATTAAATTAAAGCTAATAGCGCAGGCAAAGTTTTCCATTAAGCAAGCCAATATTAAGTGTATTCAATCTTTTACATTATTCACTATTCCGTTTCCTCAGCTGAAAGATGTTTCTTGATAAATAAGCATTTATCCAGTTTATGCCCCTTCAGCTACCAATTTCATCTGATCTCTATTACAAAAATTCAGTGGATAAGGCATTCTTGCAAATTTTGCTGTGCATTAACTCTGTGGCTCCTGCCAACTAATTGTCCTGTTTTTGAACTTCTTCTTTGAGCTTCATCTCACATGTACCATTAACTATTTTTTGCTGTTCCACAGGATGAAATCATTGTGTTTGATGCTTCTGCAGTTTAGATGAGGGTCAACTGCTGATATTAATAAAACAGTACTGCACAGGGAAGAAACAAATGCAGAAAAATGCTTGATATTTTTAAAAATGCTCAGATCATACTCCTCATTATAGGAGCTGGTAGCTTCTAAGATTCAGGAATCATTTTTAGAAATGAGCAGTGCGTGAATCAAAAATGGTCATGTCAGGATGTTTATTTACTTTCTACTGGCTGAATAATAAATAGATGTTGAGTTGAATGGTGGGAGGGTACATGCCATGAGTTTTACTCAAACAGAAAACCTAGGAGGAATATATGTGTTGAACTGTATCTGAAACCTACACGTTTGGAAAAAGATGAGAGAATATCAGACAGATCTGTACTTCTGAGATTCTGAAGCTCCTCTGAAAACTTGTTTGTTGGGTATGTTAGGATACAGCTTGAAATCTGAATTATTCATAACCAAACAAGCCATGCATTTTTCTTAGTCACTAGATGGGCCTGAAGCCATAGAGTGAACAACACCTCTTGGAACTCTGACTCCCATCGCCTGTTGTCACAGAGATCACGTTCTTAAACTCCTTTTACAGCTTTATCAAACTAACTTGAAAGTTAGCATGGCAGTTTCACAAAAGAAGCAGCTGTGTCTAGCTTGTTGAGTTAGGAATTCAAATATCTTCCCAGAAGGGGACCAGAGACATAGGTGGTGTATTAGTGAAATCAAAGTATAAATATACTTACATTTTAAAAGAAAATTTCCTTTTCTCACCTAAAGATAGGGTGTTCCATAGCCTAAAATGTATTTTTCAGTGAGTTTCTGAAAGCTTCAGCTTGAATGTTTTCATATAGATGAGCTGGTTTACCTGCAGCTAGAAGCAATTCTTGCCATCTAAATGTATAAACATTCAGTCTTGCTGAATTGTCTCCGGAGAGAAACCAGAACGGCATTATAGAGGAATTTTGTGCAAACCAACTTGTCCTGTGTTTGTGAAGTGGCAGCATGTTAGAAAACTGGTGCGACAGTTTGATGGGTTTCCATGGAAACTGCTAGACTTGAACGCATGGGTGCACAACCAAGCTTGCCAGGTGCCCGTTATTGGTTCAGAGGAAGGAAAAATTACATTTCCATGACAGCCATAGATTAGCTGAGCAAGTCTCTTTCCAAAGTGATGTACTTGCAAAAATAGATAAGCGCCAACCAGACTAAAATTTATTTGTGCTTTATACAGCAAACTGTGTAATTTGATCTCCCCTTGAAAATGGCGAGATTGCACTTTCTGCCCATTGAGTGTTTCACCCAAGAGGTTATGGTCTTCTGCTGCAAGGTAATTTTATGGAAAAAAAATTAATAACCCAGCAGGTAGGATGAAGAAACCAAAACTGAAATGGAAGAATTATTCCCTCAAAGAGAACCACACAAGCATTTTTGACACCAATAAGATATGTAATAGAATAAGCCACAAATAGGGCTTTTACTTGATAATCCTTTACATTCACTGCACTTGTCTGCTGGGCTGTTTCTAAAAATCTGAACACAACTAGGCCGTCAGCTACTGCAAATCATTATTGCTTTGATGAAATGAGTGTCATACTGAAAGCTTCTTTAAACTGGAAGTACAACAGAGTACTCTTCAATGGGCAGGTGTAGATTAGGACCGGGGGACAGGCTGAATTGTACCTGGTGCCTCCTGTGTGCTTTCGTACTGTGAGTCCATTGTCTTTTTCATTTACTCTCTGAGCACCACTTTTGACTAAGCAATGCAAATAACCAGAATTTCACTGGCACACCAAGTGAGAAAGGGGATGAACAGTTCAGGAGTTAATGGCAAGGAGGAGTATACCTCTGAAAGATTGTATAGGAATACACTTTGGGAGTGAACAGGTAAGAAGCTTTTCTGATGCCACTTTAAAAAGATTAGAGGTATCTGAACAAAATCTCACAGAATTCAGTTCACCAAATCTCACAGAATTCAGTTCACCAACTTCAGCTGACAAGGAATTTGGTTTTATATATGGGGCAATACTCAGGGAGGAGAAAAATGGGCTGTATAGAAGACGTGTAAGAGGAATTATAGAGATCCTGAAGCTTCTGGCTTAAATCCAAAGAACACAGTGCAAGGGTAAAAACTCAGATATTCTGCTGTTTTTCCTAGATCCATGAGTTTCTTGCACAGTTGGAAGTGAAAACCTTGCCAGTACAAAAGGTTCTTCTAGTACTCAGAGTTTCTGAGAAAACCAGCTTTTCAATAGACTGCCTTCAGGTATTGTGCTCTGGGAAAAGCTCTTGTGTGTCCAAGTACGTGGAGGATGTAATTACATCCCTGAAGCTTGCTTCTCTGAAGGGAGTCTACACCCTGGGCATTTACAAAAGGCAACAAAGACAACACTGTAACTTACTGAGCCCAAAGAAACCTTACAGCTACTTAGGCTTATTGTTACACAAGCCAGAATAACCTAGAAAGTCACCAAGATTCCCATCAAGGCATCATTGCACAAAAACTAAGGACTTTTTTGAATGGAGCCTCAGAGCTCTGTCATTGCTCAGAAGGGCTACTCTTATACAGCTGTTAGAAAATGAGATCAGATTTTGGATCACTATAACTATCAATTAAACTTCACCTCACCTATAACAAGTCCAACAATTTGGAACAATTTTTTTAATGGATCATTAGGCTTATACTAAAAATGGCTTTGTACCTCCTCAGCGAAAGTGAAGACTATTCTTTAGTCACTTAGATTATCCATTACACTCAAATTCAGATGTCTGAAGTACTACCTGTATGGATTTATCTGTGGTTCAGGTGTCTGAACTCCCAGCATAGTCACTGGAGGTCTAGGGCTTGTCCATTTGTCCACATACTCCTGTTTCAGTTGTCCTGCAGTATCTTTCCCGACCTTCATTTATGTGCAGAAGAGCACAGGGTTCCTTTGTGTCTTGTGTCATACTTGCCAGTGCAAAGATGATACTTCAGGCACCTTAAAAGAATTTCTGTTTGTTAGATATTTATTTTAAAAAAGTTTAATAAAACATTGATTCTCCTCTGATTAGAATGGGTACACATGCACCCAACTCACATGAAAATCTCTCTTTCATATTCTTATTGCAGATGTCTACAATCTGGAGCTGAATATAATCCTCACTTCCAGTCTCTCTTTCTAAACCACGCACAATTGCTTACGGGTCTTTATCCTTGGCCACACACCAAATGGTATCTCCAGCATCAAGTATGCATGTCAATAATAAGTTATTGTTTAAAAAAAAAAAAGTGTATTTCACACAGCAGTCTCCTAATTGTGTATGCATATGGCTTTATACTAATTCAGTGATACCTGTGTAAAAAGACCAGGAGTTCCACAGAAATTAGCAGCAATAGTCAATGGAAGCCTCTGCCCAAACATTTTTTTTTTTTCATCCTTACTTGCTGTTTAAAGCATGATTTCTACTCAAAACCCATGGGTCTTTCAAAAAGAAGTAGGTAACTGCATTCACTTTAAACATAGTTCTAAGCCTTTCTGAAGGAGTCCTTCACAGGGCATGCTGCTGGGACGCATTACTCCTGTTGCCAACGGGCCACTTGTGTTCTAGGAGTAGAGGAGGCATGAATCAGTGCTGTCACCATGCAGAGGGCAGAGGCACAAAGCAGCCTGTCAGCCCCATCCATCCTCCAGTGGGCTGAAAACAGGACAACGTAACAGCTTCAGAGAAGGCACGAGCAAGTGTTCGGTGCACAAGTCCATTACAGCACGTCGTACTTTTCCATTCTTTCGTTTGACTAAATCACAGCTTCAGGATAAAATCATGTGACAAAAAGAACCTGGTACAAATGTATTTAGTATAATGGCTGAATGAGCTGACTCTAGGAGAATCTTGCATGCTCAAGCAATTTTTTTCTTTCTGGCTTTTCTTGACACTAATTCTGTCTCTGGCTTCCTATAATACATAAATGATATGGAAATTAAAGCATGAGTGAAGATCAAACAAAAAGTCACAGTACTTGAACGCTGTTATTCTTACTTTCCTGGATGAAGTAATTTGTATTGCAATAATACAAACTCAGTTACCCTAAAGAAATGTCAGTGTTGGAAGCTAAAGACACAATACTGGACAACAAGATGCTGGCTAAATGATTTGCAGGACATTTTTCAGTTAATAAGACATAAATTTTCCATATTTTTGAAGACAAAGTTCAAATCAGGAAGACTCAAAGTACTATATTTTTGAAAGGAAGCAAAAGATACAAGCTGTCAGCAGCACCCCATAACTTCCCTTTTGAAATGTTTACTGTAGTTCTTATCTCTCTACTGATAAGAAGCCTTTGCCAAGTAGAAGATTCACTAACTTACCTGCTCTTAGCTGCAAATGACATGCTGCAACCCTTTCAAACCTATCAGAAAGTACTGGTCACATAATGGGGGTTGAATATAGCAAGGGCTTGCTCTATGCTGGGAATAACCACTCTCTCTGTGGAATAAGAGTATCATAAAAGTATATGAAAATAAAAATTATGAAAACAAGTAGAGAAACATGAAACAATTCTGGAAGAGTCCATTGAACTGGGCAGCGGGCTTCTGAGTTTCAAAATGTTTAAACTCACATAGCATGCATTCTTACAAATACTCACATTATCCAAATACTGCAGTCAAATGAGAAGGTCTCAATATATAATGCCATTCCCTCATGTTTTGTACAGGGTTACTCAAAAAAGAGCCTTAGAAAAGGTCTGGAACATGCTTTGAATTTAGGTTCTACAGTTTTCACTCATACTGAAATGAGATACTGTGAAAAAATAACTTTGGCCATGAGACAGCAAATTAATGAGTCCTATGAATAATGCATCAACCAGAGTGATAACATTCTTGTCTTTAGTGTAACAAGACAGGAATCTGGTGAAGAGCTAAAGCATGTCATGGACTACTTGCAAGCTCTACTTTACTTTTAGAAACGCTCCTCAGCTGTTTTGGGTGTATTTTGCAAAGCAAATACTCCTGGCTGAAATAGTTATCACTTCTGCAGATGTTGGGGATTTTCCTTCTGGGAAGAACTGGACTCATAAGGCAGGAGCAGCTTGTATTTTCATGGAAGTTTCACTTGGAATGGAGATATTCTATTTTGTGAACCAGTAACCTGAATAAGGGACACAGATGTGCTCAATGTAAAATGTACATTCAGTTTGTCTGACCTAATTCTTCGGAGTCAGCCACAGCTGAGGTACCTCAGGAACAGAATAACCACTGCACCAGGAGCCAGCTAAGGACTTGCAAATCCTCTGATTCATTAAAGAATTATGCACATACTTTTGGAGTTTAACCAAACAACAAATAGATGCAAAGGTTTAAAACGAAATCTGTACCTACATGTTGGCATATACTACAAGTCTTCCAGAACTGGGGCACAAGCCAGTAAGAACAGTTGTCCTCATGGGGGACTCGTACTCTGCTGCAGCTCTATAACACGTGTAGCACGAGTTGGGAGAATAGATTCCCCATTGTACCGTTCACTTCCCAGCAACACTTCATAACTGTAGGCTGCTCAATTAAAGGTTGACTGCAACAGGATTCTTTTAGATTGGCTCAGTGCATCCCTCAAATTCATACAAGCATTGGAGTGCCAGCTGGAAGAGACTTCTGGATGCCTCTGGTCCTGTCCCCCACAGGAGGCAGGGCTCTTGCCAACACTAGATCAGGTCAGCTGTTGCTTTGCCTGGCTGAGTCCCAAGAACTTCCAAGGACAGAGAGTCCCTGACCACTCTGGGTAACCTGTTTCAGAGCTGCACCAGCCTCACAGTAAAGAAGTTTTTCCTAATGTTCAACCTGAACCTGCCAAGCTGCATCACATTACTTTTGTCCCTTTTTATACCACTTGCCACTGTCAAGAGTTTATCTCAGGCACCTCTGCAGCTCCTGAGCAGGTAGCTGTATTCCATGGTTAGTTAGACTAATCTCTTCACCAGCCTAGACTAGTCCAGCTCCCCAGTGTGTCCTTCTCAGTCTATGCTCCAGGTGTCTGAAAATCCTATTAGTCTTCTACTTAATCTTCTCTTTTCTCTCCCTTTCCTCTCAGGCTGCAAAGTCTGCAAACATGAAACTACTTCACCATTGCCAAACTATCACATCCCCATGGCCTGCTGGCCATGCTGCCTCTGCCATTGCCCACTGTGCAGTTTGCGTTGAGTGCAACAGGAGTGCACTGCTAACTCACAGCATGGAACCCCCTCCAATTCAGTACTCATGCCTGCTGTTATTCCTGCAGAGCTTTGCAGTTCCCTTCCTACACTTCATGAAGTTCCTGTTGGCCCAGCACTCAAGTTTCTTTGGATTGGAACTTTGCTATTCAGCTTGTTAAGCGTTCCCCCAGTTAAGCATCATCTGCGAATTTGCTAAGGGTATGTTCTGTCCCCAAAGCCGAGAAATTAATGCTAATACAAGCTACAGGAATTAGTACTGATGAGATGTTATTCTGTGGTGCTCCCACAGCTCATGAGAGAAAAATGAAACATCCCAGTCAGGACTTCTAGTTCTCAAGAAGCATCCAAGTACGGAATGCCGGAGTCCGCAAAGCAGAAACATCTGCTGAAGAGTTCTTGCTTGTTGCAGCACATGTACTCAGGATGAGTGCAAAATGAAGACAGAAAAAGACATGCTCAAAAAGATAGAGTGACAGCAGAACACATAAACTGGTTAATAAAATGTGGATGAGAACCAGCAGAGTGGAGAGTATTCGCCATTTTCATTTTGTCTGTAGCAATTTTATTTATCCTGCCCAATGCACAACGTACCTTTTGGTACCTTAGAAACAGAAGCTGAAAACACAAGTTTGCAGTCTCTAATATTTTAGCCATAGGCTTCTTCGTACTTGTAAGGAATCAGTTTTCCCCCCCACCAGGAGAATATTTCTGCAGGTGAGCGACAGCTGATGATATCCTATTGGAGAAAGTGTGGATTTCTAGGGACCAGGATCAATCTGCACTCACACAAAAAAGAAGGAAACCAACTGCCTGATGTTTTCTTAGAGCAGTTTTCCTGATTCACTCTTCTTTTCTCCTCTAGAAAAGGTGCCAAGCAGGCTATTTTCACTTACCACAAGGGATTGCATTTCATTAGGATAGAAGTTATCTCCATTTTGCTTGACCCTCCTTTCTCCTATCTCCTTTGCTTGACCTTTCACATATTTTTCCTGAGCACAAGAAAGCTTGAGTGCGTAGTACCACATTGTATCTTTGTTGCAGTTTGGTCATGGCAAGAGAAAGGGATATTTGAGACTCACAAGAGGGCAGTTCCTTTTGATAGAACTGAGAACTCACGTCTCCAGAAGCAAACTCATACATTTTTCTTCTCCTGAAAGAGGGAAGAAAAATTCAAAAGATGGGTCCCTGAAGTCTGCATGAGAACTTGGTGAGTGACCAGGACTTTTTTTTTTTTGAGGGAACATCTTGATCCTAACAGAGCAAGCCTCTTCTGTGCCAAAGGCCATCAGAAGATACACTAACATGCTTTATCACCAAGAGGCTCCGATGCATTCTTTAAGAACATTTATGACTTGAAAACCAGTGTTCTTCACACTACATGTTAGCCTGTATCATGTTAGCAGGACCACTGAGGGAGGACTGTCTTTCTCTGGTGACACAACACTGGATGTCTCCCTGGGTTCATCAACATCCACTCTGCACCTGCATGCTCAGAGCAGTAGCATAATGAGCCCTCCTTGCACTAATAAACAGTTAATACACAGAAGTGGAATAGCTACAGCCCTTGAGATTGTTTCTCTATTCAAATAATCTGTTGGATGCAGAAAAACTGTTCAATCTCTACTATTAATCAAACTGATTCAGGCAAAAAAACAAACTGCTGTGGTGTAACACATCTCTTCCATGAAAACTCACAGATTGTTATACTGCAAGACATGGACCATTACATGGGGTTATTAATTTTTTTAAGGATGAATTATTTTGGCTTGAACACAAAGGTTTTTTTTTGCCACTAGGCCACTAGCCTTTTAAAAGCTTTTTCCTCTCTCTGCTTTTAAATAGCTTGGCATAGGCACTTTCACAACCTTTACGAGCCATACGTGAATTGTCCATCCCCCCATGTAATTTGAACCGATTAAAGAGATGATCTTACAGTTCTTTACCACGGCATGCAGGGAGATTTTCCAAGCTAGGCGCGAGAAGCACAGCACCGCCCTCTCTTCTTTTCCAAAGCCGTTTTTAGCTTCGTCCACGTGACTCACTTTTCTTTCTCTCTCGGCTTCTGAAGTCACAATGTTGCCGGTCAGGCTCCAGGGTGGAGAAACCTCTTTTTCCCCTTGCGCTGCTGGCCTCATGGTGTTCTCTTTCATTCGGCATGAAGTGTGCTGGCTGCAGGCTCCGCCGGCTCCCGCTGGCACCGTGTGAGATAGAGAACGATCCACCAGTCCCAGGAAGCCGCGTTGGACGGCCTTAAAGTTCCCCCTTAAAGTTGCCCCTCCCAGCAACCCAGGGTCCGTGCCATGGCGCTGGGAGTGGGGGGCGCAGGAGGGACAGGAGGGCACCCGGCTTGGCCCAGCCCAGCGGGCCCTGGCCTCTGAGGCCACCCCTCCGTCCCGTCCCAGCACTCAGCTGAAAAGGAAGAAAAACCCCAAAATCCCGCCTTTCCACGCAGTTCAAATACGTGACATTGAGAGAAACGCAATTGGCTCAACAGGTCAACCCACTACACTACGTTAAAAGGCTCAGCGAGCACCTGGAGAGGGAAGAAGCATGAAGTGATCACAGTAATCTAGCCTGTTACATTAACATTTGGCCTTCAATATAAAGCCTTGACTACCCTTGAGCCCTACACATCCTCCAACAGAAATAGAACTGCAAAAGCATTTTACCACAAAGAGAAAACCCAGCAAGAAGTATCTCTCCTCAGGATGATGTTTTTTCTTGAAATTCTGAGTCAAGGAGAGCCTGGGAAATTCTCCTTTGGCACCAAGAATGCACCAATATTAACTTTCCCCACATATGGTATCTTCACTCATTTTTCCTCCTCTCATCCCACAGTGTGGTGCTAAGCTGTGCAATCCTTCCTTGTAGTGAAGAGCATTTACTCAGGTGGGAATTAGACATGCAAGTGAGAGCTCACTACCAAAAGTAGCTGTAGCAAAGGGCTGGTTTAAATTTGTTTTCACTCTAGGCTCAGCTGGAAGAGCAGGGCACCTTGTGGGCTCCGGCTGAAGTGCCTGGGGAAGTCACCAACCTCCTCTAGGCCTGTGCCTCACTAGCTGCTGTCAGAGCAGGCTTTGTGTGTTTGATTTGGCTTTTGCCATCAATTTGTACAAATTATTCCTGAGCTAAGTCTATATAATACATTAACTCCCAGGTCCATTTCCTTGCAGGTGTGTGCTCAGCAGAGATCGTTCTATAAAAGCTGCCATCAGCTATTGTCAAATCAGAAATGAGAAATGGTATTAGTGAGAAATGTGGTTCTTTTTTCAACTAGCTATGAATCAGTGCTCTATTGCTTGTTTATTGAGTTAGGGAATATTGGCAAAATGATACCATTATGCCCAAGGAATGTTTTTTTTTCTTTTTTTTTTTTTACAATGACACTGCATGCACTGTCACTGTGTAACCTCACTTCCTCTGGATTAAGACAGCCTGCACTGTGGGGGGCCTCACAGTTTAAGGACTAAAGTGATGACAGTGTCTCAATACAATGGCCAGGCAGGAGGGAGCAAGAAGCCATGAATTACCCAGAGCTATTTGCTGGGGGAGAGGAAACTGGAGCTGACGAAAACCTGTAACAAACTCCCCTGGTGGCTGCTCACCGAGTGAAGGCTGTGTACATGTTTGCCAGAATACTGCAAAAAATCTCTGGAGCAAGATGGCTCCTGAGTGATTTCCTGCCCCTGAGTGAGTTCCTGCTCCCAAGTGAATCTGCTATAACTTAGGAAAAAGAGGAGTTCCTACAGCAGTTTCTGTTTAAGAAATGGAGCTTGACAACTATTGAAAAGAAGCTTGCCTCCTATCTGGCATCTAGAAAGGTAACAACTGAGAAAAAAGATAAAAGAAGAGACATTTTTCCAGCTGTAAACGCGTTTGCTGATCCAGATAGTGGCAGAAGAAAGTCCCAGGATAATCACAGTGCATTTATATCCCTGGGTATGCTGATGATTAAATGCTACTTATTACTTGTTTCCTTTGGCAAAATAAAAGGTGTCACAACCAAAGAGGCAAATAAGCTGAAATTTTGCTGCTACAAAAGCAAATTGCTTTCTGCAGATCTCTCTTTTCATCCTGTCTCTCTTCCCCACCTTGGTTGCATAACCCATAAAACATTATCTTTCATCCTAAATATGCCAACAGTTGTAATTGCACCTGGCAGGGAGCTGGAGACCTGCGCAAGAAAGTAACAAATCAGGAATGCCTCTTCAAATTTCTTCAGTTAAGAATTGTCTAAATTGTATGAAAAGGTAAAAGTTAGAAGGCCCTGTCCTATCTGGTGCTTTCCTGAGGCAATGAATGCTTGAATGACACCACTGGTGTAAAGAGGTCCAGTTCTGCTGCTGAACACTGACCTAAAAAACTTTCCAGCTACGGGGGGTTTGCATCTTGCATGGCAAAAGACAGATGCTCCCTTTCCTTCACCAACCCTGCAATGGGAGTTTTCAGACTCGGTAAAATATTTTTATCTTAGGAGCAGAGCAGTCTCTTGTAGCGCCTGTTTACCAGGCAGCTCCAGGCAGACGATGCAGAGGAGCAGGCCAACTGGAGCCATGGTATTAATAGCTGTGAAGAAAAGAACATTATCATGTCTAATACAGTTGTGGACAGATGGCCTGCTTGTAGCACTGTAATCCTTCAATCCAGTTTCAGTCAGTAAAATAAGTCCTCTGCCTCAAAATAAAACACACCAAATAATGACTCAAGGACCTCCTGCTTCCTTTCCTGGGGCAAGTCTCATCACAGAAATAAGTTTTCACTTTTTTGGCTGGTTAAATCAGCAGCTTTTCTTACACTGAAATAGAGAACTTACCATCATAATTTTTTCTATTCCTGCACTGCTTTCCTGTTGAATGTGTCTCCCTCTGCTCCATTTTAGCTGCCTGCCCTCCCTGAATTGCAAGGTGTCTGTGAGATCCCCTGCAGAATGCAGCAGCTTGCAGCAAAGCCCTTACAGGAGCAATTCCCCTCCTCCCTCCCACCACCATTCCCCCAGTGTCTGTGAAATCTCAGCAGTTAGGACTTGTCAGGCTGCACTAGAGCTTTGCATAGCTCAGCTTGAAAGAAGCCAGACAAGGTGAAAAAAAAGGTAAATTTTTACCAGGTAGTCTCTTTTTGACAAGTTGGTGGTTTTATATGGGAAAGATAAGAACACAATGATTTTTTTTTTTTAAAGGAGGCAATAATTAGAGAGAATGTATGGGGGGAGGTAATCATGTGGTAGCTGAGAGACAGTGAATCACTGCTGGCATGTGTCATGACAGCATCTTTGGACTGCGCTAAAATGCCTTGCATTAAAAAGCCCCGTATATCCCCGAGTTGCTTGGTGATGGGCTGGGCACCCTGGCCATTCTGAGACAGGGCTGATGGCAGCTTGAATGTTTTTGGACTGCTTTTAAACCTCATTGGCTTCCTAGCGAGTGCATTCACACTCCACAGTTTTAAATATGACCTTGGAAGGGCACAGTGTAAGGCACACTGTGGCTGGGTGCCCTCCCAAACTGTCACAGCTCCAAGTTCCTCCATGCATTCAAATCCAACAAACCAGACCCTGAATTCCCTGCCTTCCCTGCTCCATCTCTACAAAGATTAATAATAGCAGAAGCTTCTGTGCTGTCTTCTTTTTTATCACTCACACAGACTCGTATTTAGATTGTTGCTAATAGCTGTGGCTGCTGTTTCTCCATCATCTCAGAAATTTTTGCAGCATACAAAACTCACATTATCTTTTCTATGCTTACTGCCAAATGCCATTATTACTGCTCTCTTTGGCTGATACTGCACTGTGATTCAGTGATCTCCTGTTTAGTGCATGCTCACACCTGTATGGACTATAACATCTCCCAGGTAACTTCTAAGCCATGTAGTTCAGGTACTAGCAGCAGCCTTCCTGTTATAAGGAGAGACACACAGTAAATTAATCCATGAAATAGTGTAGCTGAAGAACTGCATGATTCTTTGGCCAGTCTATAAGATATTATGATTAAAATTGTCTCAGATGTCCATACGATATTTTCAAAGTACAAAATTAATATAATCATAATTTACTGGGGAGCACCCCACTCACATATTCCCTCCTTCCCCTGTACCTTGTTTTGAAATAAAACAAAAATTCAGTATGATGTTAGAGCTGAAAAGCTAAAAACATTAAATCTGAAACAGAAGATACTCATCCCTTGGCAAGCTGTGTCCATCTATAAAGAAAAATAAAGATTTCACGTAATGAAAAATATATGAGACTGAACTCTGCACTAAAGCACCTCTTTTCCTCTTTGCACCATTTCCTGCTATGTTTTGTATTCATGGCTGAATTCATGCTGCTGTGAGGATTATAATTTCAACCTCTTCATTTTGTGACTACCACTTCTTTAAACCCTCATCTGTGAAGCTGCACACAACTTCACCTCAGAAAGCTCCTCTGCTAAAAAGCGCGGCCCTTGCCCACTGCCACTCACAGCAGCCACGCAGCAGAGGGACGGCAGCAGGGATGAAAAGCAGTGGCCAGACAATAGGGATCAGCCCAGCCTGTCAAGCTGCCATGCTCAGCCAGGTTGTTGTTAACAGGGCTCTGAAAGGGCTGCAGGAGCTGTGACTAGAAGGCTGTTCTGTCGCCTGATAAAGCAAGTGGACATGCTGCATGTCCTTGTAATCTGTGATGCTGCATTTCCCATCTTTCATGATTCAATCAATTTTTTGTTGTAGAGAATGGGGAGTGGAGAACAGGAGGGAGGAGCCCAGATGAAAAGCTCTTTCATTCTTCCCTTCTTTGGACAGTCTGGTTTGGTTTATTTTGTCTTGACTGTAGGAAAGGATAAAATAGCCTGCTTTTGGGACTTGTGTAAACGTTGTTAGCAGAAAAGGTTTTGTTTGCTCTTCCCTTCATGGTTGAAAGCTAAAAGCTATTAAAATCAGCTGTCAATTTTAGAAATGCTCTTGACTGTACATTCTAGATACAGCTGTACCTAACAGTTGTCACTGTTCAAAAAGCCAGGCACCAACAACAGCCTGGCCAAATAAGTGTATAAGACTAACTCTTAGCAGCAAATAAAATACTGCTGATGTAACACCACCCTTTTTTCTTCCCTCTTCTCTGCTTTGTTCCACCCGGACCTGGGCTCATTTCTGTTCCCTCCCTGGTAGCACTGAGTAGCCCTTCCTTCCCAGGAGATTCCCAGCTCCTCTCCCTGTGGAGAACTCTGAGCCTCACTGTTAATTGTCGCTGTGTGCTCTTTCCCAGCAAGTGGGACACAGACCTGCTTTATGCACAGCATGTTTGCTTGACTATGGATGCTGCAACCTCTCCTTCTGCCCCAGTGTGATAATTACAAGAACAGAGCATTAGATACAGAATTAGAATTGTTCCAGAATAATTCTACTGATAAAATATTTGTGGAGCATCACTTTGATCCCAGAACATTCGCTATTTAACTAAAGCAGGTTTTCCTGGAGTCACTTTGTGCAGATGTAAATCTTTCCCCTATCCTGGAACAGTTATTGCACAAATGCTTTTTCTCAATAACTGGTCTTTCAGTCACCCCACACTGCCATGAAATAGAAAAAAAAAAAGAAGAAAATTCACCACATGAGGGAACTATGGTCAGACTGTTCCTATGGGAAGTTGGCTTAATTTACAGGCCTTGCTCCAGCTTCTTTTTTCTTTGCTGCCCTTCGGAGAAAACTTCCAAATTAGCAAGTGTTTTCTGGATGGCTTTCACTGCCTTGCTGCCAGGCTAGTAACTGATTCTACCACCTCATTAGCTAATCCATTCCCAAATTAAATATGGACTGGATTCAACAGGCACATGTACAGGAAGGGGTAAAATAGATGAGTGTAATGGAAGTGTAATTGGTTTTAATGTGATGTAATGTCAGTAAATGCCCTGCATTAATTGGTGTCCCAGGGCAATCTGTCTGGTCTCCAATCTAACTGCTCATAGATGATGCAGCTTAGGGAGAAATATACACAGAGAAAGCTTTTTCCTTATTCCTCTGGTATAAATGTCAGAATCAAATGATATTGGGATGGAAAAAGGACACTGAATAAAGCAAAATGCCTAGGATGATTGTGTAGGGCTTTTTCACATGGTCCATAAGGTAGATTTGCCTTCACTTGCCTAAGGTTTTATCAGCCCAGTACAATCACTTGCAGCCCTGTTTTTCCCCCAGCACTGTCTCAATCTTCACTTGATTTTCCAGTAAAGATGGCAAGGGGTACTACTGTCACAGATGCAAAAATGGGCTGTAAGTCACCGCTTTACCTGATGGCAAGTACAGCAGGAAGTTCCTGAGGGTGGCCAAGCAGAAGAGCTCAGCCAGGAGTACTGCCAGATACGGGAGGACCAGGAGGGATAAAAGCAACCATGAAGTTGTCCCAGCTAAAATTTGCCTTGAGCAGTGACCCTGCAAAGCACTGCACCATGTGGCAGGGACCCTTTGGAAAATCAAAATAGTGGTCTGGGGCCTGCACAACAGGCACAGTCTGGTAGCAAAACATCTTCTCTAGTCCCCCCAGTAAATGGTCTTTTTCTAGCCTTTTCCTTCTGTGGAGGAGATGATGGCTGTGCTGGGAGAGGAGGTCAGCCTTTGGGCTTCCTGCCAGGTGCCTGGGAAATCACAGCAGACTGTCTTGGTGTCTCTGTGTTTGCAGAAGGAGGCCATCTCAAACAGCAGAGACAGCTAAAAGCCGGAAATGTGTTTTCACAGCTACGGCAGTAAGAGGGGACAAATTCATGGAGTTCATTCTGTCTTGAGAATTGCATGACAATGTAAAGAATGGGAGTAATGAAAAAAATCAGTAATGACGTATTCAAGATGGAAATAGGTGAAGACCAAATCGTTTCATTATAAGCTAATGGTGTGTCTTTTGATTGAGTACACTTGCATCATAGGCCGACTGTATATTTTAACCATAACTGAAGAGAAAAGCTTCAAGTTATTACTAGTCCCCTGAATTGCCTGGATTTTTTCATTTTCCTGGAAAGCTTATGTTCTCTTCAGCAGTGTATGGACACAGTAGTAGAATTTTATTGTCTGCTCATGGGGTCATGGGGCATACCAGCCTGTCAGCAATGGCTGGTTTGCATTCAGAGTACAAAGCAGCACCTTATAAAAAGGTTCAAATTGCAACCACACTACAGGAAAATAAGAAGAGATAGGCACATTCCCTTGGCAGAAAGACAACCTTCCCATTTATGTTTCAGAGAATGAAAAATAATTATCTGTGCAGGGGTGTTCACCTGTTACTGAAATTTCCCAGCTTCAAATAAAGAATTTTGTAACTGTTGAAAATGAGGGCATGATGGTTCAATTCCTCTGATTGTCAGGCTTCCATGTAGCTCAGTGGAAATTTAGCCAAAAGCAAAAAGACATGGAGCCTCAGATAAAACCAAAAACTCTCATTAAATCAAGTGTAAAATGTCTTCCACTAATAGTAATTCAGATTATAAGTGGGTTCCCTCTGAATGCACAGATGCCCTTTTTCTGTTAGCTCTCTGGAAAGAACCCAGCAGTGCAGTTTGCTGACAAAAAAAATGTCAGAATAAATAGCTCATCTATGTCAATTTTTGAATCTGAAAATGTTATAATTTCTGCCAGCAAGGCAATTCTAATCGTTTCACAGACTCACTTAGGGATAGAGGCTTAGTTCATGCCATACTGCAAGTGCATAGCTGAAAAGCCACCAAGAAGTCACACAGCAGATCCCTGCAGGAAAATGCTTGCAATTAATTTCCAGTAATGAGAGCACCCATGTAGAACAGCATGTAGGAGCTCTTCAGGAACACCAGACTCATAGAAGAGTGGAACCAAAAAAAAAAAAGCATGAGAATTATTTGCTCATTTTAAAAATGTTAGAGAGTATAGGACAAATATGACAGCTTAAAAGCACTAATATAGGACTGAAACATGACATTTCAGGCTTTGCTCAATTCTGTGTCAGGGTTCCAGAGTAGAGGAGGGCAGAAGACATGAAAGGACAGCAGCAGCCCTCACCTTCATGGTCTGCAGCAGCAGGACACACTGCCAGGCTCCCTGGGAATGCCTCTGAGTGCTGGTCCCTCTGGGCTCTCTGCACTCTTTGCTCTCCTTGAGCTCCGTTTCACTGTGCTCACTGACAGATTGCTGTGGCAGGGAAACAGAAGGAAATGTTGTTTAGTAAATGTTGCAGTATGAGACTCAATGTCTTAACAGTTAAACATTGAAAACATTATAAAAACACAAGGGCAAACAACCAGGTAGGGGTGGAGCCCAGCAAGGTCTGTGTACTGCCTCTGCATGGCCAGAAATTTTGTGGTCTCATCCCTTTATCTTTCTTTGGTTATTGTCCCACAACACCTTTGGTTTATCTGCTATTTTTTGGCTTGTTTTGCTTGGTGGGGCTGGTACTGTAAGACAGTTTTAGAGGTCATCATCCCAGCCTTACGAGTTGTCAATACAGTCAGTGACCAGTGGCATCAAGGGAAAGAATAAATTCAGGGCAAGGAAGGCAATCTCTTAACTCCTAATTAATGTGTACTCCAAACTTAACATCTACATCTTGGGGATTTCTTAAATTACAGGCAGCAACTTTGCATTTATCAATTCAGAAAGTTTTGGGGTATTTTTCCATTTAATTTGTCCAATCACTATCTGAATCTGTTTAGATTTTTAACTGTGATAACAACCTGAATAGAAACAGTTCCGTAACTTAAGCACACACTGAGTTTTTAATACAGAACCCACAAAATGCACATATAAGCCATGTAAAAATATATTTAGATATAGGCTATATACTGAAATCTATATATGTATATTAAAAAAGTATGACCAGCATAAACATTGTGTAAAACGGTCATCTCCAATACCTTCTTCCCATGGGCCAGATAGAAAATGAACTCTGCAGGGCATCAATAACACAAGCAGTGGATAAAGAAACAAAGTAGGCTGAAAACATCAACTGTGTTTCTCTTCATCATCCCACCTCATTTCTTTACAGCCCACTCTCAGTGAGAAATGGAAATAAAAGCCATTCCAAATGCTGCTTGTAAACATAATGCCTCTTTGAGAGCATCCTGCCCCTGGGATGCTGCAGTTGGGTAAAAAATATCCAGGATTAGGTCAAATCCAGGCATTTCCCAGAGGTCCAAGAGGGAAGATATCTATCTGAAGTAGGGCTGAGGGTTTTTCCAGACCAGCTTTTTTGAAAAGCAGCCAGTGATAGCTCTTCATTCACTGTTTCCTTTCAGGTGCATAGCAAAAAAAAAAAAAAAATCGATATTTCCTTCTAAATATTTCCAACATTCAAGCAATTAAAAAAGGAGTATGGAAGGTTCTAATTAAGAGAATTCACACATAGAAAGCTAATGAGTGGAGAAAAGCCCTTAATTCCACCCCATGACTGTTAAATATGTGTTTTGGAGCCAGCTCCTCTGATGAGGTGAAGATTAGAAAGCAAGTAGCTTGAAGAGGCATAATGTGCTTTGACAGAGAGCACAGAGCCCAAGCTCTGTGAGGTGAGCTGGAGTCCCTGATCTCTTGGCAAGATATGAGTGTGCCATGTCCACATCTTGCTGCATGTTTACAGTGATGAATGATGCTAAGAAAGAGAGTTTATTTCAGCTTCTCGTTCCAAGCCAAAAAGTACCTGCAGTCGGTTCTCCTGCCCTTTGAAACCTCTTGGTGCAGAGCTGTTAACTGTTTCGAGCAGCAGTCTGCCTGATTTTGTGAGTGCTGTTTTGCAAGCCTACCTGCTAGACTATGAAAACAAACTTCTCAGACAAAGATGCTTTCCCTGGCAGGAGGCCAGGGTGTGCACTGCAAGAACTAGATGCATGTAGGAAGAAAACTTATCCTGTCACCTCTCCAGCTTGCCAGGCTAAACCTCCTCCGAACTATGAACCAAGCTTAAAAGTTTAGTTATCTTGTGGCTCATTTTCTTTGTGCACTTCACTGTGAACCTGTCACAGTGTTTATCCATAATTTCTCATTTTGTCCTTTCCTCACATAGTCAATTCAAGCTGACTTTCTGGTGTAGATCATGGTTATCCCTTCTGTCCCTGGGATGGAATGACTGAAAATGACCAATCACATCCACAGGTTGCCCAGCTCTATTCCCACAGCATGGCTGAGGTTCAGTGTCAAAGACTTTTTTGTGAATAGAAAGTTGTGAGTTCATGCCAGGAATGCCAGTTCAATACTTCCTAAATTACATGCTGGTTGGCAGTACAAAAAATAAGATTCTTATACACACAATTGGTTTTTTTTCCATGGATATGTATAAAGTGTCTCTGCATGTCTAAAAGCAGCTTTATCTGCTGCTGCACCCATTTCTGCTGGGAATATTTGTGTGCTCTCTTTTTCCTTCTTTTTTTTTTTTTTTTTAATTTTTAATTTCCCTGAAANTCTTCAATATCCCTGAAAATCTGGACTGTCCGGTCCTGTCAAGACATCCATGGGATCTGTTGATTCCACAGGTCAGAGACTAGGTCAGTTTCGCCCCACAGAGAAGAAGAGCCCAATCCACAGGCAACAGTGTTTTCAGAGATACACCACGGGTTTGAGCTACCTGCACATAGCCCTGTGTACTTCAGCACACCTGGGGGATGGGTCCCCTAGCTCAGCACGTTTTAGCTCCAGTGGCTGCAGGTTTGATCCCTAGAGGTAGCAATTCTCACACCCTGACCTACAGTATCTGCTACAAAAGAGAATATAAAATTGTTTTTATTTGCCTAGGTGGCTAAAACCATACTCAAAAACTTAAAAGCAAGTTCAACCTTTCTTTTCAAAGATGACATGATTTGGCTGTAAGGCAAACCAACACCATCTCGGGAAGGACAGAATCAGAGAAAGGTTTGGGTTGGAAGAGACCTCAAAAATTATCAAAGATCATGTAGTCCCACCCCACCTGCCATGGGCAGGGACACCTTCCACTAGACCAGGTTTCTCAGAGCTCCATCCAACCTGTCCTTATACACTTCCAGGCATGGCCATCCACAACCTCTCTGGGCAAACTGTTTCAGTGCCTCAGCATCCTCTGAGTAAATAATTTCTTCCTAATATCTAACCTAAATCTCTTTTAGTTCAAAATCATTCCCACTTGACCTATCACTACCTGCCTGTGTAAAAAGTCACCCTCTCTCTTTTTTATAAACCTACTTTAAGTATTAAAAGCATGAGGCAAATTCAGCAATCCAACCTTTCTGCTCTAACTCATGGATGTGGCATTCCCAGATTAAATGGTTGGACTTGATGATATAAAAGGTCTTTTCTAACCTCAATGATTCTCTGGTTCGCTGTGCTTAATTCTCTTTTTCTAAAGCTCTCTGACACTGGCTGACCCTCTGGATCAATAGCACGGCCAGCCAGCTGCAGCCCCAGGCCTGCTCTCTTTGGCGTTCACACCTCCCAGCTGGCACTGGCACAGAGAGCTAAATATGTGGTTTTGTCCTGGCAGAGGCTCCCACACGCCAGGCATTTGGCTGAGAGCTCCTGCCAGTGCAGCTGCTGATATGGGAGCAGGGGGAAGAGCATCGGGCTGGCAGCAGCTCACCCGCATCAAACAGAGAGCAAGTGAGGAACTGGGGTGTGCAGAAGAGGGACCTGTGGGTGCTGTGAAAATTTTGTTTGAGTTTATGTAGCCTCTTTCTACTGAAGTATTTAAAAGGGATTTTTTGTCCAGATGAGCTTTTCACGGAGAAAAGTAGTTAAGGTACCAGTTTGAGGTCTCTCAGGAGATGCTGATCACCTTGCGGGACGAAGCCCTAAATCTCTCAGCAGGAAAAGCGAGATAAGGAGTGGTCCTGCAGAGCTATTCCCAAACCATCCCCATTCTCACTCCACGGCCCCTTCCTGTGCTCACTTGTTTCCAGGAATTACTGGCCTGCTGCTGAGAAACGCGGCTTTGCCCTGGTTCCCAGCACGGCCGTGAAAGAAGCGGGGGCATCCGCGTCCAGCCACGCATTCACCCGGGGACAGGAGCTTCCCCCCGCACCTGCTGAGCGCCACAAAGGACCTGCAGCTCGGCAGGGGACACGGGCTCGGCCTCCCCCCTCACTCAGCTGAGGCAAAGGGAACAAAAGCAGGGACTTTGTCTCCCCTCTCCTCAATACCAATGTCAGGGCCAAGGAGGAGGCAGTGGGCTCTCTGCTGTCACCTCTCTCCCACTCTCTGGTCCCTCTCAGCTGTGCGGTGTGGGCAGTCCTTCCCTCGGGCAGGGCAGTTTTGCACCGGGACTTGAGATCAAATCTCTCACTGCCACCATACATGGCTGTAATCCACTTGCCTTTTACATATTTGGGTCCCTGTACTCAGAGCTGTTAAGACACCCTATTTTATAAATTCCTAAACACTTTTGAAGTGCTCGCCTGCAGTTTAGCAGCTTGCAACCTTATTGGAAGGGCAAACTACCAAGCAAAACTCCAGTCAGCCTCATACACTTCATTTCCCTAAGCTCCCTCAGCATCTAGCAAGGAAAGAGGCCCTTTCTGACATCTTTCAGATTTGCTAAATTAGCCCTCTAGTCTGAATCACCTTCTGAATGGACTTGTCATGCTCCATTGACTACAGAGGGAGCTTAAGGACAGCCTCTGAGATTAACCTCCGACCCCACACACAGGGGTGGTGGATGCTTAGCACTGACAAACTGCACAAAAGTCTCTGAATCAAAGGTGTTAACTGAGAGTGTATTACTACACTACAGCATAAATCACAATAATGGCTGTTACATCGTCATTCTAATTGCTGCTAATAACAACAGCAAGTAAAGTATATTTCTGGATTTAAGATTAGACTGTTTTTCATCTCCCTTGATGAAGCCTCTAAAGACCTGTAGCATAAATGCTGCAAAGTAGGAAGGTGGCTGCCTTTTCCATTGCCTTTTTCTTACTCTGTTGTACCAGTTTATTGTGACCCTTATGTGAAAGGTTGCAGGGCACCTTGCGCTGAAAGAAAATTGACTGGTCTTTTTTCTTTGCATGTGAGCAGATAGAGCAGAAGCTTATTTAGGGAGCTTTCCTGATAAGACAGCAAGTAGCAGTTGTGATAACCCAGGCCCAGCTCAAATTCAGCTACTTACAAAATGGTCTTTATCTGAGGGAGCGTATGTTTTGTTTCTGAGACACTCAGTTATACAGGGGGTGTGATGGACCCCTGGCAGCAGAGGAGGACAGCAGCAAAGAGAACAAACGTGGCACTTCACTCCCAGCTAAGGATAAATGGAGACCTGGTGTTGCCACCCCTTTTGGCACTGGGAAGTGTCCTGTTGAGTCAGTGCGACTACGTGCACAGAATTCATGTAAATTGTTACAGGACTGAGGTATTACATATTTTAGGATCTTTGTGCATTATATCATGATCCTCAAAACATTTTTCCATGCTGAAAATGGGCCAGTTCACATTTGGAATACATCCAAAATCAGGTCCTGGATTCAACATAAATCTTTTTTTAGTATATCTCGTCAGATATAATAAATACATGTGTGTGTATATATATATATATGACCTATATATTTTTTTATGTCAGATATACTTGGCTTACCTTGCAGCCAGTTCCAGCAACCGCCCAGGCAAACCTATATTTGGGACAGGATTCTTCAGTGCCCCAGTCTCTGTCCTTTCTTGTGTCTTTTTCTAATACATGTACCCATTTTTTTGTTGTGTTGATCGTTACGTCAGGGATTCTATTCCCACTTTTCAAAACCACTTCTCCCCAGAATTTCTTCCCACATCTTCTAGCCCCACAGAAGTTTAAAGACTGTTTACAAAAGTGACTCCGTGTAATTGCAGACATCACGGACACGGTTCTTCCGAGGTCATCACTTAAACCCTTAATTCTGGGTCAGCAGTGTGAGGCCTAAGCCCAGGCAGAAAGTGGAAGAAAGGAAGAAAGCAAGCAAGCAAGGAAGAAACAAAAAGAAAGGAAGGGAAAAACAACAATGCAGATGATACTGCCTTGGGTTACATCTCTCTAGCTCCTACCTCCATCTTAAAGGTTTGAGGAGAAAGTGGAAGTTGGTTCAGCCTTACAGCTGGAGATTCTTATTGCATCAAGCACATCCCCAGGCAGCCTCTTCATCAGACTGAGCCCCACTGCACTCTGGAGCAACATCCACTGCACTTGACCAAGACTGAATATCTAGATCCCATGAGAATCTCTAGTGCATTGTAAGAAATAATAAAAAATAAAAATAAATGTAATAAAAAAGCTTAGGTTTTTCAGCCAGAAAACCCCCACATAATTATATACATGCAGAACTCTTTTATTAGGAACAGTAGGGTTTTAAAAACTGTATATCGGGAGGGAAAACCTGCATCTCAAAATGCAATAGTATGCAAGCTAATTATCATTATGGAAAGATCTTTGCTTTTCCCCCACTGCCAACATAAAACACTTTCCTCTTACTCTGCCTCCAGAACTTCTAGTAACAAATACAGAAAAATTCCTAAATATCTGCTAATTAATTGAAAACATTTTTTTTAAAGACAAGGTTTTGGAGGTTTTTTTGTGTTTTGGTCTTGCAAGGCTTTATCTACTGAACAGAACAAAAAAAGGTTACTGACCTTTTCAGATCCAAGATTTCACCTTTGCTCCTGTGGTAGAAATGGTATAAAGCAGCAAATGAAAGTGAAACTAGAAAGCAGAGACTGAATGAACACTAACAAAAAACATTGTCTGCCAATGGAGACAATAATTTCAATGGTGAATTGTGTAGCAACAAAGCCTTCTGTAACTCAGGGTACCCAGTAAGGTTGGAGATATTTTTCTGTAAAAGATACTCTCTGTGTGTATGCATATTTATATTTAATGTCAAATCTCATTTGACCACAAATGTAATAATCTTTCTTCAGAAATGCTCCCAGTGAAGATTTTACAAGAGACTTGTGTTTTACTACAAGATTACAGGGGTTTTTTTTCTTCCATTTGGGTTACACTGGAGACAATTATTACTAGCTAAGAAAAACAGAGAGTATCTCATGTAGGTGACTTCCCAGATCACCATAAAAGGTAATAATGGACAAAAACCTGGATTACTACTTTGTGAGAAGGTTTAATCCTGACCATGAAGAGTTCATTCTGCAAATTCTCCGTTCTCAGTGAAAAACAGGTGTTGCTGCGTCATCTGCAAGGCAAGGGAGGACGTGAGTGTGTCTCTGTCTGTGCAAGGGTGACTACCATGCACCTGAGTATTAATTACAAGTCTATCCTGTGCAAGGCCAGGGGGATGATGAAGTGCAAACAGGCTTTTAACTTCAGCTGTAGCAGCGCACCAGATGAGCTCTGGGGTCTCAAGGTTCTCAAAGTGGCTTTGTGCTGCAAGTAGATACTTGACTGCAGACATCTCACCCCACTCACCTCTGGCAGTACTCCTTCCATCTGCACACCCACCTAATGAACCACCATTCCAAAAAGTTTGGAGCACCAAAGTGGTAGCAGAACTTGGGTCTCTTCTGCATGAAGTCCTCTCCACTTGTGTACTCCATATATAACAAACAAAAAAGAGGCCATGTAATAACAGAGATGGCCTTCTAAACCCTGTTCCAGCCCAAAAGAAGGGGTGTAAAAGCTCTGTGCCTGTTTACAGCTCAGTCAGCATCTGAGGACAGAGGTGGGAAGGACGTGAGAAATCCAGAACTGTGTCTCCTGCACGATGCAGTTTAGGGAAGCTAACCATGCCTTGACACACTCAAGCAGCTCACATTTACTGACAGGAACAGGTATCTCACATGGAAGGACAGGAGCATCTTGAAACTCTCACTACTCAGTAACCTAAAAATGTAACCAACTGCTAAGCAGCATATTAAAAAGGAATTAAAATTTTTCCTTCGTAATTAAACAATGGTGAATACTTGGTCTCCTTTCCAAGGATAGGATTTAGGTTTCTCAGTCCATTAGTGGTTTGAAGAATGAACTGTCAGTTTTCATACCTTATAATATTTCATTTTCTTGCGAACAATTTCAGAAGCCTGTATCAATCACCTCGTCTTGTAAAAAATGTGAAGCATCTCCCTCTTTTGGCAGTGACTGATGGAATGGTTTTCATGGAGTAATTAATTAATTATTCTAGGATTTTAACTAATAGTTGGACACAGAAACAGAACCAGAAAAATTATTTGGAAAACAAAGTAAATTCAGGAAAAAAGGACAATGAAGGAACTAAAAGAAAGGAGAAGAAATTAACATACAATGAGCCTGAATTTCTGCACAATTCTATTTAGTTCATTAAAATAATGTAGCTTCTTTGTTCTACTCGAGTCTTAATCATCTCTCACCAAACACACACACACACTTTAAAATCACTGTTAAAGTAAAACAGCTGAGCATGACAGGGCTGGGAATAAGGGTTTACCACTGCTTACCTGATAGCGTAATTTAAAAAAAAAAAAACAACAAATTCTTCATCTGTAATCCATCATTGTGTCAATATCACACAGGTTGAAATAAATGTATACTGAAACAAGCTGCTTAAAGGAACTGAAAAGTGCCAGGAAATTGGGACAGACAGGCTTTGGTGTGCACAAACCAAAGGAATGTTTTCTGCTAGAATCACTTTCTGGCAGACTTCTTTCTACAGACTAAAACTTTTTCTGAACTTACAGATCTGTTTTTGTGTCTAGTAACACCTACAACCGACGGAAATTAGTACTATAAAGAGATACCATTAGGTACCTAGAATTAATTTAAGAAACTCCAGAAACAGTTTCCACAACCAAAAGAGGACACCATGTGTCTGTGTATTAGTTTATTTAATTCTTTATCGCCACTAAGAGCAAGTAAATTATGCTGATACAATTGGTAAACATATACATTCGCTAGAGCCCCCCACAATCCCACAGAGCTAATGGAAACATTCAGGGAAGTTACAGGATTAATGCTTTTGTTCTACAATATGGATATATGGCTTTCATACAAGTTTTAAAAAATTGAAAAGGTAACACACTGCTAGCTTACAAAATCAATATACAAACTGGAAAATAAAGGAAAAGGAACAGGAAAAGAAAGTAACCCATGAGAAGATATATAGCACTGGTTTAATAGATATATACAGAATTAGAAATCCATTGAACATGAGATTCAGGCTTTAATTTGTTATTTTGACTTTCATTTCTCCTTTCGGTTTAACACTCAAGCTACAAGTATTCAGATGGTTTCTCTCTTACTTTTACTTTTCCAGCTTATTTTACCCATTTTCCTCAGTTTTTATTGGCAGAGCAAAAGACTTGTTCTGCCTATGTTTCTATGTTCACACCTAACTGAAGCAGTTCGTCCACTCTGAAGTTTTGAACAAAACCCTTGCAATGTACTTGGTGCGACAGAAGAAAACGTCACTGCGATAGTAAGTCCTTTTTGGCCATTTCATTGGCATGTGTTTTGCATTTCCCTTGGACACAGCTATCCTTACACTGAAGTGCTGGCAAGTGGGAAGAAATCTAGCTCTTCATCCTACTTGCGTATCCTCACTTCAATAACAACACAGGACAAAAAGCTATTTCATTTCACCCACAGCCTGAAAACGTGGCAGCGCTGGTTGTGATTCACATTTAGAGTTATGCACGCACCTTCCTAGAGTTTTGCTTCCCCATATGTGTATGTATGTGTATCTATGCAGTATGCATGTATGTGTATTTAGAGAGCTGCTGTGTCTGATGCTGACATCTGCATTAGGTGGATTCTAGCTCCAAGCTGCAGCCTGTCTCTGCTTCAGACCACCTCAGCAACCACGACACACTCTGGACTATCACAGCCATTTCCTTCAGCTGTAAAAGTCTAGATGAACTACATAATTATAACATGGGGAGTGCAATGAATGACCTAATGAGAAAAGTTAAATAATGTCTTGTTGCCAGGTAGATTAGCGTGAGGGTGTTCAAACAGCGAAATTAATTGAATGAAAATTGGCTGTGGGTAAGACAGCCCTGCAGAGGCTACCCATTTTCCTAGCTTTCCATCACTGAATTCAGGGTTAAAGGTTTTGTACAGTCTTTAACTTTCAGTGACCTTCTGAAACTGGAATACTTGTGAGACTCTGTTTTATCTCATCAATAAATGCACTCATTGGACATGCTTTCAGTTTTGTTGCAGGTTTTGTTTGTCATCATGGATTTTTTAAGAAAGGAGTAAAATCTGTAGGTACAGGTTTTTTCATACACAACATGCTCAAAGCCAAGTGATTTAAAGGCTAGGAGATACTTACAGAGTTCTTTACCCACCTGGGACTCAAAGACACTCCATATTTAAATGGCAAACTGCAAAAAAGGCTAAAGGATTGTACAACCCCACCAGTGAGATAATAATAGTTGAATATAGTTGAATTCTCACGTTTTCCCAGATTTTTGCTCCGTTCAGAGTGATGAGGCCACAAGACAGATGGCCATTTGTAAAGAGTAGCAGAAAGGGGCCATTAGAAAACTTATTAGATTTCAGCATTGTTTAGTTTTGGTCCAAAAGCAAAGTTTGATGCTGCTATGAACGAGACTACCTACATCTTCCCCAACTGCAAACAGCCATGGGTGGACGAGGCTCTCTGCATGCTCTACACCTGCTCAGGCAAGTCTTTCACTATCCCTGAACCTCTATGCACCATGGTAATTTGATGATACAAGAGGACAGTTGTAAAGGACACAGCTTCTTGCCACTATTTATCTAGTTGGGGTGTTTTTCTGTTTTCTGGGGTTTTTTTGTTTGAAGGCAGGCACTCCTGCATCAAAGTCCCTAATTTTTGAGATGATAATTTGATCGTTTCTGTTCCCGGGGAAGCCTTGACCAGGTTGAGTTATGAGGAAAGTTCTACCAGCAATCCACCCTCCCAAATCCAGGGACTCTCTTTGCGCATTATCATACTTCCTTGTTCTTTGTCATGTAGTGATTAACAAGGTGCTACTGTGTCTTTTAGTTTCAGAAGGACACAGTTGGAGGAACTTGATGCTACCGGCTTCCTGGGGCTGTTTTGCAACAACCCAGGAAGAAATGGAGAATATAGTCTCAAGGATGAGGAAAGATCAGCAACACCCACAGAAATTTAACTGAGCGGTAGAGTGCCTTAGCAGAACTGACAGAAAACCTATAAATGTCACAAAAATTATGGGTAAGTGTGGGAAGGCAGGCAACAGGTATAATCTGTCTCTGCAAAGGAGAGAACTCAGTCTCCACTTCAGAGAAGTGCTGTCCTTGAGAATTAAAATGGGTTGAACACAAGATACTTACCCCCACTGACATACTAGGATTTGGGAGACATGAAAGCCTGCTGTGTCATATCAAAATACTGTACACCTCACCAACATATTGCTTTAGAAAAGAGGTGAGTTTACATTGCTAATGTTGCTGCAGTTCCTAGACTGAGGGAAAACCGGGTTGTTGTCCCACCCTCAACACTGACATTAGCCTATATACTATTGTCTCCTTTTGACTTTGCCTCCAGTTGAAAACTTTTGAGGCTGGAGTGGGACTTTACTTTTCTGCAACACTTTATATTTGATTAGCTTTCATTAAGGCACAAATCAGGGAAAGCATAAAAACAAATGTGCCAACCAATAGCTCTGCCTTCTGCACTTAAGGAGCATGCAAAAGAAATTTTGTATAAAATTCTCCTGACTTTCTATCTGTCTCTTCTTGACCAAGTCTCCAAAGCTGCCTGTTGATACATTTAATAATTGTTATTCTTCAATTTCTTCTAACTTTTCTCCTTTGAAAAACAGTTCAAGCCCAGAATGTCATTATGGAAATAGAAGACGAAAATCAGTAAATTACAATTTAGTATCTACCTGCATGTACAACAAACATTTTCCCTTCCTGGAGCCTTGCCCAGAAGTTTTGCTGCACCTAACAGACTGTTAAATAGGCCAGGCTGACAAGCAATGATTCTCATTCACCATGGGCATTTCTGCCAGAAGACAGTCTAAGTCAGAAAATGTCCCAATCATCAAATACTGTTTTAAATCAAGATATAGACAGGCCTAACTGAAAGAAGCATTGCCTCGCTTACTTAGAGAAACGGAAGTGAGATATACCCAAATACATTTAGGTTCAAACTGACTGGAATCCAGAGTCTGGATGCAGATTCATCCTTAGCTGATGTTCAGCAACTCACCATCTCTTTTCTAAGAGATTTAAGTGCTCAGAAAAAGGCTGTCATTTGGGGGATTTTTATCATCTCCCCATACTCTATTACAGCTGTAGCAAATGAAGATGTAAACCACTCCTCGAGAGGGACATTCACAAAACAAATTTCTGTCAGTTAAACTAGGTAAGCAACACATCTATGCTAAGTCATTTTTCATTGTAATAGGATAGCACCAAGAGGGTAAACACGTTTTTCATCTGAAGTAGCCGCTCCCACAGCACTGTCAGACAAGCTTGCCCTCCCAAAGCAGGAAGGGTAGAAGATTAGAAAACAAATAAGGAGAAGTTTCAGAATGACTGAAGTAGAAACTGATCAAGATGGGTGGGAAGAGGTTTTGTTCAGAATCGTGCCTTTTGCTTTCTTGATAATGTCACCAGTGAAACAAGGGCTCCTGTTACGTCCCGGGTACTTCCTTTTAGAGCTGACCTGACTGACTTAATCTTCCTCTGTGTTCTGCCACGAATTATTTTATCATCTCCTGAATAGCTAGAGGTTCCACTGAATGTTTTCTTCTGGTTTATTGGAAATTTTCTTCATTTTAAGTTAAGTCTTTGGAGTAACTATTACTCCAATTGCTGTCAATGATACGATGCCAATATAGATCCAAACATGTGTGGCTGAATAGTACATAAGAAATGTTCTCCTATTTCACACCCTTTGCTGCCTTTTCTTCTGGTCCTAACGTGGTATTTTTTGTTTTGTTTCCTTGCTTTCTGTAAACTCTCTCCATGAAGGCCCTATGCCACCACAGGAACTCAACTGGCTTCCTTCAAAAATGATTAGGAATGTTCCTTTAACAAGCCAGATGGGCACTTAAATGAAAGGACCATAAGGTGTCAGAGGAAACACAGGGGAATTTATTTACTTTATACTCACGGAGATGGAAATAAGAAGTCCCATCTAAGGTTTGCTAAAGGATAGTCAAAGTGCTGGTCTCAGCATCATTCCCATTTCCTGCCAGCTCCCTATGAAACACGGACTGGATTAACCAGAGTGAGACAGTGGTGCAACAGTGTTTGCACTCAAAGCTGAACCACTTTAAGTGAACTGATGCAGCATTTAGACAGACAAACCTTTGGTGAGTGAAAAAGTTCCTTTCCCCCTTTGCTTTCAGTCAGACCTACCAAACCATTAGTTTAAGTCTGAGGCACAAGCACAGGTAGACCTGATCAGACCATGAACAAACCGAATAGCACCCACGACCACCTAAATATGAACATTTATGATTTCAGATTTGGTCATTGCACATCCACCATGCGTGGGGGACATTTGTAACTATACCACGGACTCAGGTATGTCTAACAGCATAGTCAAAATAACAAGGACATCAACACAGACTGCAAAACACACCCAAGGAGTCTGGGAAATAATTGTGAGGCTAGTCTACCTTAAGCTATGTGCAGCCTTGGCTAGCAGGCTTCAGGAGTGTTTGGGAACAGAAGGACTTGCCTCACTGTGAGTCCAGATCAGCCGTACCCTCCACGTGAGAAAAAAGAGGGCAAGCTCTGCAACTGTTACAATTTTTTTTTGCATAGAAAAGGGAGTGATGTTAGTATGGAAAAATAGAGACTCTGCTTGTCTACATGCTAATCCCAAGAGAGAAATGTGATTTACTCAGATGAACACAACCTGCTGCAGCTTCACTGAAGTCGGTGGGTACCACGCAGGAGAGTACAAGGGAGACTATTCCTCTTGACCAGCAGGCAAGCCTGCAGCCCACACAAGTGGCAAATCTTATTTCTTGCTGTTGAATTTTAAGATTTAGAATTCAGAAGCAATGATTTTGAACTTAATTTGGGCACTGAAATCCCTTATGTTTCCTCTAAAAATTTTGGTCTGCTTGTTGTCAGCTTGTTAAACAACCCTTTACCTTGAGACAGACCAGCCATTTGTCAGATCTTTTTTCTACTTTGTGACTTCTCTCAGGACTCAGAATCACTTAAATTAGGTAAAAATGAGCAAACTGAAAAGCAGCTGGTTATAACTTTCCTTTTTTTTCCCCTGCAGACTATATAAAAAAAAAAAAAACCAAACTATTTTTATGCTGACTGAGCTTTTTTCAAGGTCTTTTTGCTTATATAAAAATGGAAGAAAGCAAAAGGTACTGGTTTTATATTTCCCTTCTGTTTTACTAAAAGATAAACCAAAAATAATTTCATTCCTATTGGTTTCAGGTCCCACAAATTGTCCCTTTTTTTGGTCAAAAATATGAACTACCGCTGGTGGTTTCCAAACAGATTTCTCCTTTTATTTCCCACCAGACATGCTATTTTTTAACCAGCTATAATTAAAATCAACAAGAATATTGCCACTGATACAAAAGGGAGCTGGGTCAGGCAGAAGCACAACAATTTCAACTAGATCTTTTATGAAAAGGATTTTCTCCCTTCTGTCAAAATTAACAAATAAAATACAGCATTTTTCAGCTTTTATAGGTAAAATGGAGGACACTACCATCCACCAACACTGATACGCTGAAAAGTGGAAAGTTTTGTCATCATTCCACTTTGAAAAATCATTGCTAGAAAATAATGAAAAATTAGGACTCTTTTATGTCCAATTGTTGAAAGATTTTAGATTTACTGCCAACATTCAAAATATGGTTAAGGAAAGGAGTGTTACTGGTTTTTACCTGTAGATGGTGACATTTTGGAATAAACATTAAGCACACATCCAAGAAAAATCCATACTTGTAAATACTCAACAAAATGCCCCCATCCTTTCCTTGAACAAACAATTTCATACAGTTATGCAGATGTGATCGGAAATTAAGAAGCAGGCCTCAATTTTTCAGATATAAGGTCCCAATCTTAAACATAAATGCATCCAGCCAGAGTGCTATGTTCACACAGGGTACCACTGGCTTCAGCAGAGCTCCACACAGGCTCAGGTTCTGCTTGCATGGGCTCATTACCAGATTGAGACCTACAGCAAGACTTAAGAAAAAAAATATTTTAAAAACCTCTACATTGTTCAATATACAATAGACATAATTTTCTAAATGAGTCTGGAGTCCTTTATTACAGGCCTCTAAAAATTGTTGTTAGGGTTATACATTAAAAATACTAAAGTAATAAAAAAAAAGGAATTTTTTCTGTGTTTGCTTTTTTTCTTCTATGGTACCATTAAGCTATAAATAATTTTAGGATAAAATGCCTAGGTATAAATGAAACTGTTAACTGATCATGTTTGCTGATGTCCCTTTCTCACATTGCCCAAGTTGACTCCATTAATCCAGCATCTTCTCTTGTTTCTTGCCTTCCTTTTTCTTCTTCTTGGATTCTGTCAAGACATAACAATAAAAATAAAAAATTAGTGTCTAGCAGGCACTGCAATAAATTTCATTTAACACCCGTGTAAGTTCCCCTTTTTTTTTTTCTCCATGCACATAAGAACTGTTTCCTCATTTTGAACAAAGGAAGGGAAAAGAGAAGGAAAAGAAGAAAAATAACAGGAAAGGCCAAGGCAGTAGAGAAGATGGAAAGGGAGTTGCATGTTCCGTTCAGAACCCTCCCTATCTGAGGGGCTGACCCTGTTTGGCATGCAAAGCATTGTCTCAGGAACTTGCTTGGAAAATAAGAAAACAGCAGGCATCTCCTGGAGAAACCGGGTCACAGCTCAGTGGAGAGCTGGAAGAAAGCGTTGCACACACTACCCACACATATACCCTTCCCCTGCTTCCTTTCTGTCTCATTGTTAGTCTTTGGCTTTCTCTGAATGTGCCAGCAGCTCCAGAGCATGGGGAGAAAGCTCTCTTGTTTCTTCAGCTCCTCCACTGCCAACCCTTCCCTCCCTTCCCCTGGGACAGACACCTATGTGCATTCGGGAGGCAGTGGGAGCATGGCCTGTCCAGCCAGCTGGGACTGATGGGATGAGCAAAGGACAAAGGAGCATCTGCTTCTCTAATTAATTTGGGGTAAATAAAGGAACGATGTGAAGGTACAAGTGAAAATTTATGTATTGTACTACTACCACCTGCAGTAGCTTTCACTGTACTGTCGGGTAGTGTGGTATTCTACAGGTAAAGGAAATTCACAGAGGGACCTACAAAATCAAAACAAATTAAGAGGATTAGGTACTCTTGTGTCACATGCCATCTTGTAATTGGGAAAATAACAGCACTCACTGGGAACATGAGCAACTCCTTATTGATATCAGCACAAAACAGCACAACAGGTACCACAGAGACATGGAAACAGAGCTTCTGTGAAGCATCTGTCCTGCACCCAAAACAGCAAGCAAGCAGACCCAGGTTTGCCTTAACCCAGATTTCATCAACCGAACCAAGCAAAGCTATCACAGAATCATAGACTATGCTGAGTTGGAAGGGACCCAGAAGCATCATTAAGTCCACCTCCTGGCCCTGCACAGGACCACCCAAAAAAAAAAAATCACACCATGCTGCCTGAGAGTGCTGTCCAAGCACTTCTTGCACTCTGCCCATCTTGCTGCCATGAATATTACCTCTGGTTAAATAACAGCTATCACCTTGAATAAGAAGAAAAGCACTTGGCCCTTAAGGGGGTACTGCTCTTTGTGAATATGGTTATTTTCCCTCTGACTCATTTACATAACAGTCCATCTAGGAATCACCAGCTGTGGTAAAAAAAGTTTGTTTTTACTAAAACCAAGGCAACTACGCCAACATCTCTCAGGTATGGATAGGGCTAGGTACCTCCAGCAGAAGGCAAACTTAGACTATCACATTTCTCTGATGGTTGTTTTTCCTCTTTCTAGTGTTTCAAGGCAACATTTTTTCTTCACCTATTATAACAAGACAAAAATTGTTTCCAATAATCCTTTAGTCAAAGCAAAATAAAATACTTGTTTAGTCATATAATCTGCTCCAAAATCTCTTTCCCTTAAAAACTTTGCTTAACTTTCAAAGGGATAATTATTTAAGAGAAGAAGTAATTTCTTTTCATTTGAAAATTAATTTCTCCCCCCTGCCTTTGCATGTGTCTGTGTGTGTGCTTGCATGTGTGTCTGAATGTCTGTAGTGTGGAGCTATTCACAAAATCTGACACTATTTCATAACCTGTCATTTGAAAAAGTAATCTTTCATTTACTTAGTATCTAATTTGCTTTCAGCTAAAGCTTCCCCCCGTCCTGCAAATTTCCTGCATCCCCCCTCAACCTCTTTTACCCACATCCTCCACTTCCTCGAATTTTGCTTCTCTGTAAGACTGACCCTCCTGGATTCTGTATTGATTGCACTCTCCCTAATACTTTGTATTCCTCACACAGCACCACTTTCTCTAAAAGAAACAGTGGCATTTTATCAATCAGACTGGCACCAGAATCTGTGAAATTTATTTAGACCCAGCACAAGCAGAAGGGCATTATGCAGACTTTGAACAAATTTACTACGAGCACAGGAGACATATAAATGCAGGCAGACTGCTACCAGGACCCTGCTGAAGAGTTTGTGCAGCTCATGGTAGGAATGAGATCACCACCAGGAGAAGACTTTGGTCTGGAGTCATGTGAATGCACCCGGTCCCCATCCTCACTTGACTTGAGGTACCGGACAATCCACTGTTTATCCATTTGCACTTAATCCCTGTGGGTCCACATCTCTTCCTTTCTCAATTCTTCCCTGCTGTCCACCTTGTGGTAATTTGCACATCATCCAAACCGCCAAACCCATCTACCTACAGACAAGTGACTCTGCTTTGGGCCTCAGTGGAGTAAAACTGCCATGTGCCAGATGTAATTCCTCCCTCATTAAAAGTACTCGCACCACCACGGCTTCATCTTTCCAACAGGTGATCTGTATTGATGCACAGCACATTTGCTCCATGAAATGACATGCATACACAGAATTGTGGGAATATAAAAAGAAAAGAAAAAAAAGAAAACTGCTCAAATATTTCCCAGCCCTTAGGCTCCTTTAAAATTCCTACCATAGACACCAGTACCCATGTGCTGACCCATGAAAATGTTGATGTTCATATGCTCATGCACAAGTCTGTTCACAGCTACACTCTACCTGTTTTGATTATGCTCAAGGTACAGACTATGGAATGTCCATGGCTAACAACGTATAAAGTTACTTTAAGATGCACTTTGCTCATGTTTTTTAATTTCTCAACCTACTCTTTGAATTTGTGTCATTCAGGCTTTTATTGCCCTCACCTCTGTTCACCCTATGCTGCTATTTCCACTTTTATGACATGCTATTGGGTCAGCTCACACAGCCACACTGGGAACCACATCAACCTGCCAGTGCTACCCTCCCCAGAGTAACCAGGCGTGACCGAAAGGCCCACCATGCTCCAAAGGCTGACCAGCTGAGAGTACAATGCCAGTTATCTGCCAGCTCAACAGCCCCATACTCCAGCATCAGCTGTAGCCATCTGCCAGTTAAGTGAGGGAAAGATCCCCTACATACACTGTGTCCAACAGTCCCCTTCATTTTCCTGTTCCACACATGAAAATTATCAAAATTCAGTTTAGGTTAGCACAGATTGGATGTTAAGACCTTTGGTTCAGCCATTTCCTACCAGGCATCTTAATGTGGTCCCATCAGAAATTAGAGTGACCTGCTAAGCAGCCCCACTGAGACAGCCTTTATCACACGGAAGCCACTGAGCTGATTCCACATCTCACTGGTGCTGCAAAACAGCGTGACCCCAGCAACACTCACCACTGAGCCAGAAGGAAGCAGGAAAAGCTGCCCAGGGAACAGAAACTACCCTGAGCAGAACCCAGCCATTTGCAGGCACTTTGGGCCTACAGCAGTCTCCTTCACCTCACCCACTGAGTGCAATATTTCCACAGGCAGAGCCATGGATCTGTGCACCAGCTGTCCTCTGCCTTCAGGGAATGTGTTTGCTGCAGACAAGCGCTACCAAAAATACAGGGAGACACCACAGTAAAATCACTTAACCAGATGAAACTCAGGTTCACACCAGCCCACACAGAATTTTCATCTGAATCTACTCACTGCCCTATTTGCTTTCAAGTTAGGTGGCCCAGTTGTGCCAGACACCAGTTGGAGGTATCTTTATGAGCTATCTATGGTAGAATTCAGGATCCAGAGAGGCAAGAGCAAAGCAAAAAGCAAGATGATAAATCTGGATTTCAGAAGAGCAGACTTTGGTCAGTTCAGGGACCTGCTCAGCCAGGCCAAGTATCCTGGACCAGGGTGCAGGCAAAGAGCAAATTCCAAATGCCTGGTACTCCCTGCAGTGTGCAATAACCAAGCACTGCACAGCCATTCTGCTCCCCCCTGGAACCCATGCACTTCCAGCAAGATAAAAAAAAACCCAGCCCTGCAGGAGCAAAGCGTGTCAATGCACAGACACTGGATTATCTGATCATTCACCACCAGAATAACCCTATGAATTGTTGCAAGCCTTGGAATTACTCACAGGATTAAAAACTGTGTGGTCATGGATAAGCACTGGACCCACTTCTGTGGGCCCATGATGACCAGTAACAAAAATTCCAGTCAGGGTCTTATTGAGTAAAGATGTAAATTTGATTAGCAGAACTTTCTCTATGCAATTTGGAATTGCAGCAGTCTTCTTTAAACAGCCATCTTTATTCCAGACCCTCATTCTTACCATGCAAGCAGCAAATGAAAGTAATTTAGTTGAACAGGAGCCACACACCATTTGAAGCCACTCTTAATGTATAAGGCAAAAAAGGGAGGTAATTACATTTTAATGGAGTCAAGCTTTGTAAGCCAAGATTTGCAGGTATTTATTTTCATTTGTTGAAAAGAAGGTAACAATTCACTCATGGAACTGCTGAACTTCTGTGCATAAAAGTAAAGCAGCGTCCCCAAAAGCAATATAAATCATTCAAAATAGCAAAAACTGTGCTGATGGAAGGTTAAAGTAAAAAAATTCCACATCAGATGTTTAGGATACAATTTTCCCAGAAACTAGCACTCTGTCCTACTAAGCTCAGAGGAAGGCATGTTTTAGAAAGGCCTCTCTACCTCTCATTAGAGCAAATTTTCCAAAGCACCAGGCTGCTATGGTGGTAAAGGGCAATGGTGCCATGGGGTGCAGGGACCTTCTGAATTTTGGGGATGAAATGCCAATCAGCGCGGAATGGAGAAGTCTTTACTTTGGTAAAATCAAGAATTTTATACCTTGGTGAAAAAAAACACCTCACCTTAAAGAGATTCACACTCCTCTCTAGGAACAGAAACTGCATTATCTTGTGATCTCCATGACTGCAAAAACAAATCCCTGGATTTCCGAAAACCCTTTAAACGTGATATTTCTTTTTATTGTAGAGAAAGAGAACTTTTCATGGCTATCTAAATCCTTTTCTTCCTATTTTCCTGTACTATATATAGCATTTATGTATTCCAAATGGTTTAAGAAGGAAAAACTACATTATGATAGCAACTTTGCTCCATAATGAATTCTCTGTAAAGCCTCTTTGAGAAACACAGTTCTACTGGGTGGGGAAAAAAAGCAATAATCCATCATCTGAACAGCAGCAGAAGATACCTCTCCAATCAACCAATCACCATGATGTCATTAATTTACTTCATTAATAGATTACAATTGATTATATCCCTTATGTTTTAGCCTGTGCTCCTTAACAGCTTTCTCCAGTTATCTGTGTTCCGCAATTTCTTCACACATGTGCTCAATCCTCTCCATCAGGTTTTGTTCTGCTTGTCCCTTTGCTAAAGTTCTGTTTTGGATAGACTTTGATTTGTTCCCAGTTGAACACAAGACGGACTTGATTTAGACCTAAAGGGTGCAGCTGCCCCATATAAGTCAGAAAGTCATGCTGCAAAGTGTGTTATGAATGGGGAATAGCCAGATTTATGTTTGTAGCAAACACTAACATATCTGAAAAAGGAATGGAACCAAGTCTCCACTCACAGAAAGTGCGTTAATAATTTTTCTTTCTCATTGGAACTGCAAGAAGAAATAAATGTAGGGGGAAAATAATCCAATTTGTTCTAAAATGAGGCACAAAACTCTGAAACGATCTTAGACAGTCAGAAGCCATTTCTTGAATCTGACATACAGATGTAAGACCTTTAAAGCCTTTCCTTTAACATCCTTACTTAAACTAGTCAGGAATTACAGGGAGCTTTTATTTAAGAGATAATTTGCTGAAACCAAGGATTTTCATCAGAAAGGTTTCCCTTTGATGATTTCCTTCCTTCAAATATCTGTGAGGAAAAGTTTCAAAATTGCCTATGCAGAGGCACTCAAAAGACCACAAAGACACACGCAATTTCTGATTTTGCTAGATGGCCTAACAGCCCGAAGGCAAAGAACTTGAAAGCTTCATCTCATTTTCTTTACATCTATGTTAGCCCTTAAGATGTTAGATCTTAAGAGTAAGTATTCAGAAGATTGCAATGGATAAACTTTTCAAACCAAGGCTGTTTTTCAGCTGGAGTCTGCTAAAGGGGTCTGGCTAACTGATTTCCAGAAGGAGCTCACTTTGCTCTGCAGTTGGCTTCTTCTCATCCACCTCGGGTACATTTCCACTGCTGCTCCTGTAGGGTAGGGACTTCCTCACTGTTCTTCACCATGTTCTGTTCTCAGCACAAGAGGGACACAGTCCCAGCTGGCTCTTCAGCCCCCTCCCTGTGTACAGAGATCTATGCCGTACACAAGATCCCTCTTAATGCCAGCAAGACAGGTGCAGGCACAGACTGATACATTCAGGGCTTACTCTCTGCATTCACATGTCTGCAGGAGACTGCTGGAAACAGAAAGCATTAATAACCCATTGGGACTTTAGTATATACCCATACAGCAAAAAGATCACCACATGTCAAACTGAGATCTGTATTATATATAAGTATATAAATATATATATATATAAAATATATGAAATGTTGTTTAGCAGGAAGTTATTTGTGGTATAATGTGAATAGAGAACCTATTTTATTCAGTTAGCTCTTGAAAAACATGCACATGCCCTTCTCAGCTGTGCTTTCTGCATCTGCCCCAGATGAGCTCTACCTTCAGGGCACAGGACATGGGGTTGGCTTTGATCAGTGCTCCATACTCTGCAGAGTTGCCTGCAGAAGTTTTGCAGTAAGCGCAGATAGAAGGAAAGATACAGAGATGGCAGTGTGGAAAATGAGATGGTGGGATAAAGAAGGGGGCGGGGGGGGAAAGAAAGCTTGAAAGGAAAGGAAGTGAAGAAACAGAAAAGGAAAAGGCCAGAACAGAAGGAACAGGGTTTTCTCTCTGTGTCACTGCTGGGAACAGTAATGAGGGTAAACATTTGCTGATGGCATACCTTTTATCACAGCAAATCCCATAGCTTAAGGCATTTTCATGGCTCAAGGGCACTAACTAATGCCAAGGAGGCTGGGCTGCTCTTACAAGCCTGGAAAGTGAGACAATGAGCACCTAACAGAATTGACACACACAAGGCTATTTAAGCTTTCACCCATAAAGGTCTGCATTAAACCCTTAAAGAAACCCCTGCAGGTACAACAGGGTTAAATGAGAATTTGTCAAATCCAGTTCTTCATCAGCATAGAAAAAAACAAAAGTCTGAAATACAAACCAGGGGGTCAGAAAAACACGGAGATTTAGGTTTCCATGAAACATCCCAATGTTTTTCTTTTCAAAAACACCCATAAAAGCTGCAGAACAACAAAAAATTGAAAAATATTTAGTTCAAAAAAATATTTCTTTTCTCCCTCTCCTACATGCATTTCCTTCTCCCTGGAGTTAGGATTGTGTCAATCAGATTGATATTATGCTATGATCTGACAAGGCATTCAAATTATTTATCCAAACAGGAAAATTTTTCAAAGGTACAAAAGCAGTCTCAAGGGAAACTACAGTGCAAATCCTCCAAGAAACCTAAGGAAATGGAACCAGAAAAAACACCATTAAAAGACATCCAAACTTTATTAGTTATGGGCTACACTGGCAGCTTATAAGCAGCTTGAGGCTGGTCCGCACTGTAAGCACCATTGTGTTTTGTTTTTCTTACATAGCTTATTCTCATTCCCACTGAAACTGAGAAACATCATATTTCCTCCTGTTATGGCAGCAAGGAGCCAAATGACAGAGATCTGTCTCAGAGCCTACAGTTTCCAGTGAGTTTCACTTCATCCTGAAACACAAGCCTTGTCCTCAGACTAGCACAGGGCACTGGGAAACACAACCAAGCATTTAGTACCCAGTCTCACTCCTCTGGACCACTGTTTCTTCTCTTGGTTTTCACATCTCCCAGCGCCATAAGGCATAAATTATTCATGGCAAAACTGCTTCTCACAGCGTTTATGCAGTGCTTAGTACAATGGCACCCTTTTTCAGCTGGGGCCTCTGGGCACTCATGCAATACAAATAATCATGATGATAGCAACAATAATAACAGCCAGCTATGCTGTTCCCACCGGGCAAACACTTCCAGTGTCCTGTCCCACAGAGCTCAGATCACTGTATTTCACTACAGGCTCCTGGTCAGTGCCAGGGGGCATTCTTCAATAAACCTGTCTCACCCTTTAGAACAGGAAAAAAACCTCCCAATTTTGCCTTTCAGGTTTTTCTTTAACTATTACAGCTGTTTCCTAATATGAGAAAATCCCTCATTTTTATAACTAATTAGTTTGAGCAGATTCTATTATTCTGCCTCCTGTAATACTAATTATTACACTAGCTGCATGCCTGCACGACTAATGAGTTACATTAGAGATGGGGAATTCTAAAACCTACAGAGGGAGATACAGCATGACTGCGAAGCCAAAACAGGAGACACCAGCATCTTTCAAACAAAAGAAAATCACAGCCCTAACAAGTCATTTCCTCTCACTCTGTGTCCCCTCCAGCTGCTCTTTGTGCTGTTGCACAAAGGCAAGGTTGAGGGAGGGCAGCCCAAAAAAAGCAACTTGTCCAACATGCAAAATGAAGTGGTCCAATTTCATCAGTGCAGCACCCAGCTTGTCTGAGGAACAAACAGCTCAGGAGAGCAAGTCACTCATACCCCACTGTCAGCTCCTTGCAACAGCCAGCAGTCAAGTCACCCTGCCAAGCTGGTCAGTCTGTTCTGGCAGCGCACTCCAAGTAAGATGTTCTCCCTACAGGTAGGAATCTGCCACTGGAGTGCTCAAAAACCACTGGTTGTTTTCTTTTCCTGCTACCAAAGTAAAGACAGGGATACACCTGCTCATTAAGACAAGCTCATCTCTATGATGTGACTCCAAGCTCCCTAAGAAGACCCAAGGTAAAATGGTGTTTAACACTGACGGGAGTCCACTGAGATCACCGACGTCAAAACCAAAGACCTTAATTAAAGACTGCAGTTCAGACACTCACCTTGAAGTCAACTATCACATTCTGATAATTTTATTTGCAGCCCATGATAAAAGGGAGCAGCAGCTACAAGCTGCATGCCTGGACCTGCCACTGATACTTAGCCAATCTGGGAAATCATTTAGCCTTTCTGACTTTCAATTACTACCTTCCTTTTAATTAGACTTCCTGAGCTCCAAGGAGTGATAGCAGGATTAGCTAATTGCTGCCTGTAAAGATATATAGATAAAAGAAACCAGGTAGGGCAGATCATTTACACTTAACTCTGAAGTAAAACTCTTCAAATTATATGACGTGATTAAAAATACAGAGTGCAGTCTGTCCTCCACTGCAGTAGCACTCACACCATGCCCAACACAGGGAACTGTACTGACACCTTGCTATGCTCTCAAATGTTAAACCTGATCTGAATCATAAAGAAGAGATTACAGCCATTAACAACTCAGTTAGGTCTAGCTCTCATGTGGGAAATCTTTCCAAACACTGCCTGTTGGAGGATGTGATCTTTGGTCAGCACCCCAATTACTAAAGACGACAGCTGTGTGAGCAGTGTTAATGTTTGCCCACCTCAGCACACAGTTTTCCTGTGTGGCAAGGACTGAGCCGAGCCATGACAAAGTAACTCATAGATGTGATATACTGTAAATTGATAAAGAGTAGGGAAGGGAGATTTATTAAAAAGAACTGAGTACAGCCAGGTGAAAAACTTATCAGAAAGGAGCATAACTCAAAAAAATGAAGGGTACATTGCAGAAAGGGCAGGCAAACCGCTTATTCTATTTAATTTTATCTTAATCAGAAGAATAAATACCTGAAAGTACAACAGTTATGGGGAGAGAGAGAGAAAGAATGAGACTGACAGAAAGAGCGTAAAAAGAAATAAAGCCCATCAGGCAATCCAGCTCAATGAAAATAAATTCCTCCTCTCTTAGCAGTTAAAGCAAAATGTTTCCTGAATCCCGACAATACCCCATTCTTCTGCTTTCTGGCTGGCTGGAACCTGAACAAGCATCAATCAAGTCTGGGTGGGTGTGAAGCAGTAGGCCAGATGGAGGATGTCGGAAGTGTTTTGTGCTCCTCAGCACAAGCTGGCCATTAGAGCAGCCACTCGACAGAAGTGCCCGAGTCTGTCACATCTGTCAGGAGAGTTTAGGGAGACATTCGGCATCGGCAGCCTTGCAGACACTGATTAGAATATGCAACTGTGTGTGCTAGAGGAGAGGTGCCTGCCTCTACTGGGATTTTGTGACAAAAATTATCCTTTCATCCTTTCCAGACTTCGGGACAGGCTTTCTCACGACCTCATTTGTGTACTAAATACACAACAAGTCGTGGTGCCCGGCACATCGCTGTCACGTTGCTGACAATCTCTCTGTCTAAGTGCACAATATTCAAGAAGGAAAGATGTTTTTCATCCTGTGTTACCTACACTTTAGCCCAGCAGCCCAGGACCAAGCTACTGTCTTCCAGTCTGAGAACATGTGAGCAAAGCTATGAAGAAAAGAGCTTGTCAGAAAGCCAGATAAAATTAAAATTCCTGGTTCATCATCTGCTCTCACCCTTAAACATAGTTGTAATCCATAAGACAGCTGCTCAGAAGTAAAAACTACTGACACAGAGCAGTTGTTAAGAACCAAATATTTATTTTTTTAGTTTCCAAAATAATGAAGAGTGCTTAAAAAAGATTTTAAGGCTTTTCCATGAATGCTTACTAACTATAAAACAAATCCTTAGGAACGTTTAGGTCTCCAGTTTATGAAGAAGGCATTGATTCCCAAAGTTTATGAGTATCTCCTGCTTTAACTGAGCACAAGTTTTGTCAGAGATCATAGACGTTCCTGGAAAACCAAACTATACTTGTTATCAACAAATCTGTAAAATTATAAACCCTGTGATATTTTTGCAAGTATAATTTTCCTTTGTGTTAAGAACAGATCCAGCTCCTATGAACAGCCGTCATTTTTGAAATCGTTAAGTGAGAGGGGAGAGACTCATCCTATCAGCAAATCTGCCATATGTTGATGAGCTGGAAAGGTGGACAAGCAACAGTAGAGCATGATCTACACTTAAGATAATCAATTTGCATTTTTCTCAAAGAACAGAGAAGGTGAGGAGGAACTTCAGACACCGTATCACATGAAGGAAATGTGTCAGGTGAAATTTGATGCACAACACTTCATTGGTCAGGCCAGGACAAAATAACCTGTCTTACCCACACAATTTCTGGGCTTCTTAAATAGTTACATTAATTAATTTTTTTTAAATTAGGGAGAATTTAGAAGGTCTCAGGTACTCCCCATGCAATCGGTGATCAAAATTAAAATTATATTTAGCTAATTTAGTGGGTCTAATGAGCAATAAAGGTAGTATTGCAACAATATTTTCTTCTTTCAACACAGATCTGTAGAGGACATGCTTAGAATACTGCTTAAAATCCGGTCTCTCCATAACAAAAACTCTTTTGCAATAATAGAAGGAACTTAGGTAAGTCCAGTAGTGAGTATTCTTATTGTGGGTAAATTCTTATACAAATACTTAAGTCAGAAGTTTTAGCTTTAAAAGATGGCAAGTGACAAAAAAGTAAAAGAGGATATATAAAACTACCATTGACTGGAAAAGCTAAATAGGGGCTTTTACTGACCTCCTTTACAATATGAAATCAAAAGGAAAATGGATGTAATGTAGAGGTTACAAACACAACCTAATAGAATGAAAATTTTCACCTCACTGGAAAGGGTTAGTCAGGAAAATCACAAAAACAACACTTTTTTCTGAATATACAGGTATTTTTCAGTGCAATATTCTCAGTCAGTCCACGCCTGCTTTTGGTGCTCTCAGCCTGTTGCTGTCAGAGATGTGTTCATCGGTGCAGCTCTTGAAGCACACACCAGTCAGAAAGGAAACCATTCACAGTGAAACACATTCCTGGGACTGCTAAATTGGGAATTTTAAGGAATTAAACACTGGGAATTTTAATTTTATCAGCAGACGAGCTGCTGCCAGAGCACCCAAATGCCAGAAAGCTCCTGCCCTGCTACTCCAGGCAGTCCTGGGAGGAATGGACAGCCCTTGATCAATGGTCACAGATCTAGATGAATTTCAGTATAGACCTTTTGCAACACTGTGCCTCAGATAATAACCTGCTGCTTCCAAACAATGCATCATGGGCTTTTTCTGGTATAGCCTTGAGGCACTGATGCAAAGTTAGGGGTGAAAAAGGAGCCTAACATATAACTGTAGACCATTTGAAAGGCTCAGGCCATAATCCAGTTCTAACTTCTCATCTCCAAAGAAGGAAATCCATTAAGATTCTAGCTACGGATTGAATGCAGTTTAATTCTTTTCCTTTATCTAGTTGTGGGGTTGGACTTCCCTCCAACCTCTAATTTTCTTCACCCCAGGAAGAAAACAAATACTCTCATTCCAGCCAACATGCCAGCACTCCGATTTTTAACTCAGAAATAAAGTTCAGTGGGGCAAAACTTTTCACACAGTACTAATCTGCTTGACCTAATTTCTTCCTCTCGTTCCTCCTACTGGTGCCAACACCCTGTCCAGGGTAGCTCCCATGTAGTTATACCCACAGATCTGCAATATGGACTTAGCTCAGAGCCCAGGCAGGCTGTGTGTGTGTGACTCCCATGCCTGCTGCTGCTACCAATGCCAAGAGCAGATGAATGAGCAGGTGGCATGCAGGAAGATGCCGTGAGATTTCTAATGCAGATCAGGAGAGCAGAACTTCTGCCCACAGTTATTATGATTAAAAACCTACATTTGTACCTATTTCTCTTTTTGCATTCCTTCAAATCAAATGAAGTCAGGTCTCCTAATTAAGTCAAACCCCATAACTGCTTGCTGCAGTCAGTCCCAATCCAAGTCTCAGTCTCAGCTATAACTCACTCCTAGAATCTAGAATTGGTTAAAGCTGACTCCAATCCAGCAATTTCTCAAGCTCTGCCTTTAAAACTATAACTTGAAAACGAGCCTGTACCACCCAAGAGCACTGCTCTCACAAAACAATGCTGCATCAATGCTCTGCTTTGTCTCCCTCTCCCCCTGTTCTGACAGCCATTGACAGAATATGGACATATGACTCAGTGGAAGCAGGACAAGGCGGAGGCTCCAGGGGCAGAGGCCTTCTGGCAGCATAATAGGATGCCTCATTCAGTCAACTCCTAAATGCTACTTAGGCATGGAAACTTAGTGGGAAAAAAAACCCAAAACAAAACAACTCACACCAAAAAAAACCCCATCAAAACAACCCAAACTCCAAAAACGTGAAAAGAAAGTCCTGCCCCCCAAACTGCTAAACAGTAAAAATCACACATTTCAAACCTTTTCTGCATTCCCATCCAATCACTTCAATCCCTAAATGATGTTTATTGTTACCACCTCAACCAATCCAGGTGGTCTCTGAAAATCTAGTTGTAACTTGGCTGCTCCACAGCCTGTCGCTGTCTGCACAGGTTCTAGGCTCGTCTGATAACTCCGTGGGCAGTGTGCAAGGAAAACCAGTCACAGCCACACTGACTGCAAAGCAGATGGATGCATGCACAAACACAAAGTGCCTGCAACTGCTCTGGCTGTACAAGCAACGCACGCCACTTGCAAGTACTCCTCCAATCAATGGTGCACCACAACCCACAGTTTGAAAATTGCTGGTCCCAGGTACACCTGCCACACCTAATCACATTTATTTGTATTATTATCCAAGTATTCAGGGCCTGGAATGTGTCAAACCCTGCTGGTCTTAAGTAAACAAATGTCAGGGTAGCATAGCTTTTATAATCTACTTAAAACACATTACTTTTGTGTCTCAAACAAGATCTCACAGTTTTAGCTCCCACTATAAATCATCCTATGCACATAACACCTGCTACTCCAACAAAAGAGTGCATTAAAAGGCATGAATGATTACAGGGAAAATAAGTTTTTCTAAGGGCCACCTGGAAACACAAATGCAGGGCATATGTCTTCCTGTGTGCTAGGAATTATACTGCCAGTCACACTTAAATAAGACATATACATTATGTACTATCCTTCCTGCTATGTTTGAATAAAGAATGAACAACCCCAAGGGTGAACAACATTTTCATATTTCAGTCTGCAGTGAGAAGAATATCCTTTCAATGCTACTTGTCCAGAAGGAAAGCAGTCCTTTTTTCAACTAGTCATTATTCAATACCAAACAAAACCTATATAAAAGATGACTTTATCAAGGGGTATTTTTTCATGCTGTTATTATTATTCTGCTCCCATCAACAAGTGAGTTATGAAAAGAATCTTTACTCTGGAAGTTTAGTTGTGTAAGCAAACTGGTAACAGTACAGGTGGTCTAAAGCTAAAATTGGAGCTCTAATCTTCAGCTTACTTTTCAAGTGTGAGACAGCCTTGACTATCCAGCTCAGGAATATTCCCTGCCTGAGCACTGAGAGACAGGAGCAGTGCAGAGCTGAGGAAAGGCCATGAAAGTGCAATATCCTGTACAATTGAGCTCTCACTGAAGAGGACACGACATCACAAACCCAGTGACTTAAATGAACTGTCATGCAGCTTTCAGCAAATGGAATTTACCTTGAGGTTTGGGTTTGGTAAGCTTCCCACAGGGCTTTGAGATTGTGACAGTCTTCTGGCAGTCAGCGTTGTGCAGGGCTCTCTTTAGGTTCCCAGTTCGAGTCTTCAAGGCCGTGTTCAAGTCACATTCTCCCCAGGCCTGGAACTGGTATTTGCACTCCGCTGCAGCAAGGAAATAAAAGGCAAAATTTAAAACACAGTGACTGAGTGTGAAATCAAAAATGTTGTGAGTCTAATAGGATATCACAGGCAGTTGGTGCTCACAGGCAAAAAGATGTGCAGCTGAGGAAAAGAATCCCAAGAAAACTTTAAAGATTGTTTGCAGTGGTAATTGCAAACAATCCCCTCCCCAATGTTTTAAAATTTAATCCTCGTGCTTTTGCATGGCTATTGCATTTTTGTCATATAAAGAAAAATTCATTCAGCTATGAATATAAACAATTAAAAAAAAAAAGAAAGAAACAGCAGCGGGAAATGTCATTTACATTCTATACAGTTGTTTCTCCATTTGTGTGATGCCAGAGGTTACCAAATAAGGCTTGAATGGTTTCCAGAATGTATGTGCAACCATAAACTTCTCAAGACTGAAACTGCAGCACTGATTGTGTTGGTAAGGTCACAATAATTTCAAAATCATGCAAGCTGCTTACTAGAAAAAAAAAACAAGTTTGCAAGAGTAACCAAATCACAGTTCATTCTGTGATTCTGTAAAAAAAATTTGAGTTTTGGACAGACATCTTGTCCAGGACAGATCTGACATATCTTCCCAAACTGTTACACGTGAACCTTGTGAACTGAATGATAAAAATGAAATACACTGGTCTTCACTCACTCCTTTCCCTGCACACACAGGCTGCCAGCGCCCCATGCTCCACATCACACATTGTAAAGCCCGTGACAGCCATCGCAGAGGTTCACAGCTGTGACCCTGCACTACTGCCCTACACAGGGCTGAACACCACTGAGAGCAGATCTCAGCATGCTGGAAGGCTGAGTCTATGGTAAGCAGGTTATAAAGACTCTGCAGAGGAGCTCTGATGAAGCTGCCTTCTGACACCTTGTATGCTCTAGTTCTGATGAACCTGAAACACAGGACTAACCCCTTCGCCAAGACATTTGCAGAACTAAGCAGAAAATACAGGCTTCCTGCTCCATATTTAAAATAAAAGCCGAAGTAAATCCCTTAAGAGAGCAATGCTGACCTCCAAATTGCTTCTTCCAGTTGCAGGGAATCTTACACTTCTGAGTCTTGGTGGTTTGTTTGCACTCCGCTCCAGTGCGAGTGCCCTCACGTGTCCCCAGGCCACAGTCACCACTGGTGGGCACACAGACACTCCACTGCCATTCTCCACAGTCAGACTTCTTCGCCTTTTTCTCTGGATGGAGACAAGGAACCAAGCAGGAGAAGTGGTCAGTACCAAGAGCCTATGGAGAAGTTCTCTAAATTTAACCAAAGTAACAGCACCTGGAAGGGTGAACAAAGAAGACATTCGTAACACAACTGGCTTAAAAGCAAAAGGTCTGACATTTTCTTCTCAATTCTGCAGAGACAAGTCAGCTCCTTTGAGTCCCAAGCAGGATGATCATTCAAAACTCAGTCCCACTGACATGTTTACTAGTCCTGCTGGATATTCTCAAGTGGATTCTTATCTTCAGAAATCTAAAAACCCACAAGTATCTCTGACCAAAACACGCAGGAGCGCTCTCACTCAGAAAGTATACTCCTCTGCCTCCAGTAGCTGGTGGCATGCAAATATCCTCAGTTCCAGCTGAAGCACTGTACACCAAACAATGAGAAATGTATGTGCTGACGTTGTGTATCCCAGGATTTGAGCACCTTCAGGGAACAGCTGGGGGATGCAAACTTCTGATTTGCTACACCATGTCACATCTTATATCAGAATGTGAACAAAACTTCAAAGGCAAAGCAGCTACATGGAGAAGTGTATTCAAAGTGCTGTTAATTCAGGTGGGTTTGTTGCTCAGGGACAAATGTAAGGATCATGATTTTATTTAGATCCTTAAACCCAAGTCTTATGAGAAAAGACAGCAATGTTATCAGACCCAAGGGTTCACAAAAATAATTACTTAGGCCCCTAAAATATCACAAGTAGCTTTAAATATACTTATATAAAATTATTTTTCTTCTAGGACTTTCATGTTCATGCTACCCTTTTCTCATATTTCCACAAAGCCAAAACAGTTAAAAAGTTCCTTTTTTTTACTGGGAACACTAATTCTGATAGACTTGCAGCTCATATTATCTGGTGTATAAGTAGCCTGAAAATAATAAGACCTTAAGAAAAACACCAAAAAATATGCTCTTTAAAAAATGTCAAAACTGAGTTTGACAGATACGAATTTTCCACCCCAGGCCGGCTTCTCCTATAATGAGGTCTGAGTTCATCACTGACAGAAAGCAAGTACTGCTGGATGTCTGGCTGTTTGCGCAACAGCGAGTTAGCGCAATTCTTTGTCAGGGGATTTCCACACCACACAGCATCAGTGTAGCACTGTCGTTTATAACACTGAACGAGTGACATAACTGCTCTTTCACCACTCCTGTTTGGTTCTCCCTAAGTCAAGCATGAAACTATTCACAGAGCACATTTTAAGCTGCTTTGCAATATGCACTGTGTGATAAACAAAGGACTCCAGCCTCTGGGGCTGTCAAGCTGCCACTTGACATGGAAACCAACTTCTGTTTCCCTGCTTGACACAGAACATGTCACAGCCACAAATCCTAATGTCAAAAGGTTAACAAATGACCCGAATTTCATAACAAAACCAGAAGCAGTTGACATTCTCCCACACATGCTATCTATCTTGGGGATTAACTCTGAATTAGACTGGACCTTACCTGGTTTCTCTTTCTTGCCAGCCTCAGCGGTGCTCACGGCGGCCAGAATGAAAACAAGTGCCAGGAGGGCAGCTGTGAACACTCGACGTTGCTGTTGTTGCTGTTGCATTCTGCAGATCAATGTCAGAGAGGCAAAAATGGTTAGTGAGACTGTAAAAAGAGGGACTCCAACTAAAGCATTTTTGGGAAGCTCTGCTTCGGCACCACAAGACACAAGCAGGTCAAACATAATTAGCTATTGCCAGAATGGGCAATTATCTTCGTTCCAGAGAGAATACGGAGATTTTTAACTGTTTTCCAGCCTGTGTACCAAATCCCTGATCTACATCACTGATGTTATTGGATGAGTTTTGCCATGGGAAGTTCTGTAACTATTGCTTGCCTTCCAGAAACCTGCTAGAGAATCAAGGATCCTGACAGGTCTGGAACTCCCCTCTTCTTTTCTGACCTCTGGCTGTGTCAAAATAAGCAAAACATACAATTCATTCTTCAGTTTACCAATTCAAATGAAGTAGGGAATACTCTACTGTCCACCTTGCAAGGGTTCAAGCTCTTATTAGGCTTAATTGACATCTGAAAAGAGCTTCTTTCACAAAAACTTACATAGGTGAGACGTGATGCATTATCTTGTCATTGGCACGTTGCTACGTACTTATTCCTTCCCCTCCAATTAGTGTCTCTTCATCACATAAATTAAGCTAATTGTTTGAAATGCCAAGTAGGCACAGAGATAGGACTTGCACACACTGCTAGAGGCTATCCACAGCATGCTAATGAACCCAAAATCTGGATTTGGGAAGCAAATATTCAAATACAAAAAAGGTATTAAATACATTTGCTTGGGGGTGAAGCACCAGTCACTAACCAGTCACCAAAAGTCATTCTGAGCTTTCCCTTTCCCATTCCTATAATTTGCATTGTCTCATTTTGGCACTGTTTATGAGAACACAGGGCCTTCAATACACATGTTAAAAATAAGCAACCTCTCCCTTTCCTAGAGACATCTCTCTAGTAGGCAGCCAGGAACCAAGATAGTGGACTAGAGATTCCTTGGATGAAAGGAAGGTTTCTCCAATTTTATTGGGGTTTTCTTCTTCAAACCAGGACCCATGACGTTCATGCTACACCAGCCTTCAGAGGAGGTGTAAGAGTGCCACTAAGATGTCCTTTAAAACTCAGCTAGACTGGTATTTACAGAGAGTTTAATGGCAGCCTGATCTCATTTGCTGAGCACAGCAACCTTAGAGGAGAAATATTTCTCAACATGAACAAAGAACAAAGTGTATTTGAAATTTAATTTACCACTCCTCAGTATTCTCTGCTGGCAACCTCTTGCTCAAATGCAACCTAATTATAACTGACATGGAAAACACGAGAGGAATCCCAAACACAGAGACTTTTAAGTATCTGGCTTGAATATCATCATAGAAGTCAGATGAGACAACTTAATAGGTCTATTGAAATAAAGTTCATTTGAAGACTGCAAGAGACCTGGCATTCAAATGTCTGAAAGAGCTGTCATTAGCACCAGTTTCACCTACTTCAAAAGAAAGTATCATTTCCCTTCAAAAAGAAAGGACCACCATTGTTTCCAGTGAACTGAAACAGAGCCCAGAGTAAGCACGAGTTGCCAGAGAGCTTAGGTTTGTTTTTTCCTTTCTTCTGCTACATGTTTCCACTCAGAGCCTCTCATGTTTCACAGAAAATTAATTAAATAATTAAAATATATAGATAAATTAATAAATCCATTAAATAAGCAATTAAAAACTAAATATGTGACCTGCCTTTTAGCTCAGCTTACTTCAAACTGCTTTTCCATAATCAAACGAGCACCTCTTCTATGAGGAAAGGCTGAGAGAATTGTGTTTGTTCAGCCAAAAAAAGAGAAGGCTTTGGGGTGACCTAACTGCAGCCTTCCACTGCCTGAAGGGAGGTCCTGAGAAAGATGAACAGAGACTTTTTGCAAGAGCATGTAGTGACAGAACAAAGATGAATGAATTCAAATTGAGAGTAGGGTTAGCTTAGATATTAGGAAAAAATTCTTTACTGTGAGAGTGGCGAGGCACTGGAGCACTTGAAGAAAGTTGTGGAAGCCTCATCCCTGGAAGTGTTCAAGGCCAGGTTGGAAGGAGCTCTGAGCAACTTGGTCTAGTGAAAGGTGTTCCTACCTGTTGCAGGGAGTTGGAATTAAATGATCCTTAAGGTCCCTTCCAATACAAACTATTTTATGATTCAAACACAGTTGCATACTATTAAAAAAAAAAATCAAACTCCACAATCCATCCCTTGTCCCTTTCTATTGGGGGAGCTTCCCCATCATTAATACTGTACATCACCTAACATCCCATTTTCACTATAATTTGTCTTCTCACTTCATCTCTTCCAATCAACTCACCAGACTCCTTTGTGGAAGGAGAGAGTTAAGTGCTTTCATGGAAACACGTGTAGGCTGAGATAATTTTATAATCTCAAGTCACTGCCTGCGGGGTGTCAGAAGCTGAAGCAAAGGCAGCACTCACCAGTGGTTTTACTCTACAGGATGCCACCAAATACAAGAGATGGCCACAGGTTTGGGGCTGCCTCCTACATCCCAGGGACCTGGGATGTGGTCACACATACCCCAGAGGCTGCTGGCAGTCACTGGGAGTCATGGATAACTGTTACTAGGGAAGCTGCCTCATATTAAGTTGAAAGGGACTCAAATTTAAATCTGAGTGACACTCTTTTCAGCAAAAAATGGGGGAAATAGTTGGGTTTTGGAGTTTGAAACATTCCAGAAGTCTATAAACAAAACCCCACAGAGCCTTAATATAGCATGTTTTCCTAAGACTCAAGACTTTCCTACAGCCAAAACACTTGCCAAATGTCTAATGCAAACACTAAACCTGCAGAGATGTAGATATTTTGTCTCTCTGCAGAGACCCAGGCTGCTCCCTGAGGTGCCTTTCCTATACCAACACGTGAAAAGCTATGTCGTACAAATGGAGGCCTTGTCTCACACCACACCAACACCTCAAATTTGATGTAACCAGTAGACCACAGAAAACCATCTAAATGTTTTGCAAACGATAACAGCAAAGGTGGGTGCTCTCACAAAATTACAAACAGCCCATGTGTAGTATTCATGAAATAGTAGGTATGTTTTCCAAAAGGCCAGAAGATTGCATCTACCAGCAAGTATTTGACTCCAATCTTCAGTTTTTCTTGCAAATATTTCAGCTGGCAGTTAAAAGATAGATTAAGATAAAAACTAACCCGACTGGACTTGTTTCTGCAAACAACATATTCTACTGAAAATAACTTCGTCTTTTCTGGTTTACTTTTTCAAAATTCAACGGTGACAGTTTTTCCTTTTTATTAGATTCTTTGATAACGTTTCCTGTCCAACTTTCGATTTAAAGAACTGCCAAAACTGCTAATGGCAATGAAATAAAAAGTCTTACACTACATACAAAATGGACTCCTCCTGGATATTCTGATTTTTGTAATGAGTCTTCTTGCTACGCCAATGATAACAAGTAAATCACGTGCCATGAAAGGAAAGCATCTCTAAAATCCTGTATGACAGCCCCTAAACAGAGCAAGGTGGCAGCATTTAAACAAATGGCAGTGGTGTTTACAACCACAGAAAGACAAAGATAAAAGTGAAAGAAAGAAAAGAGATATTTGGGGTTGGAGCTGCTACAGGAAACTTCAGAAGAGAGAAAACGTAAAGAGAGAGAAAAAGAGCTTAGAACACTTTAAATGGGAAGTTGGAACAACATGAGGAAAAGAGAGTGAGTAATCACGTAAAGAGCACCAAAGCAGGAAAGAGATAAGAGAGAAGTAGTTAATGATAGTTAAACACTAAAAGAGAGAGTAAAAAAATAATGAAGTGCATAATGAAGTGAAATTGAAGACCAGATGAGATACACCATAGCAAGTAGCTTCTTGCAGCAAAAATAAGGCATAGGAATTACTTCAGGCTTACAGTTGATTTCACAGTCAATCTCTGCTTGGGAGTAAAAATGAAAGGAAAATTAAAAAATGGCAGGCAATCAGAGAATTAATGACTTCATCAACCATCCATCCATGGTTTCAAACACATGTTGAGCCCCAGAAAGAGAATCAGGCAGAAATCACTCCATGGCTGCAGTTTAAGGACCTTCTGAGCAGAGCTTGAGCCTCCCACTCTAAATCCCACACTACTCACAACCTGATTTTATAAACCCACTCAAGTGGGCAGCCCAAGCCAGCACAGGCATTTCCATTCTGTGCTTCTCAGACCTCTGGATCTCTGTCAGTGCAAGTCAAACTTGCCAGAGTGGCTCTACCTGCACTCACACAATTAACTCACACCCAGGTACTCCTGAACCTGAACAAATCTTTCCCAAACACAAGCATTCAGAAAAAAGCAGATAATTTCAGATGAAGCTGTATCCGTGAGCAAGTGTTTATTTTTCCTAGCCTGACTGAAGCTGGCATATGCAGCACATCCCAGGATCACATATGCCTTTTACAGGTGCCTTTTTTTGCTGTTAATAACTTTTATGCACAAGCCCTTCCCTTCATCTGTTCTTTGCAAAGCACCTGGCAAGATCCCAGATTACAGAAGCAAGTATTTTATTATTAGTCCACATGAGTGCACACTACCACTCTAAACAATCAGGTTTTCTCACGTGATTTAAACTGCCCATATCCTCCAGCTCTTCCAGTATAACGTGCCAAACACCAGCTGTGTTGATGACACTGTTAAACTGCATGTAAAGCAATACTGAAGGTACTGCCACTGCTAATGATGGTCCGCGGGCTTTGTAGCAAGTTTGCCACAGCTCTGGACCAAGGCTTGTCAAGGGTTGCCCTTTCTGAGCATTCCCTGGCCTGTCCACAGCTTTGTCACATTTGCTTTAGCTGCAACAGCATTTTTTCTAATTGACCAACCAGCTGTGGATGATTTGATTTAGTTTTCTTTGCCATTGTATGGAGCCACACAGGTTTTACAGCTCTATTATGATAATGTACTATAAAGAAATGCAGGGCTGGTATGTTAGCAAAAGCCTTGGGAAGTGGAGACACAGGATGCAGCGTAGAGGAGTACAGATATGGAAGACAGGAGATGGGGCACTGGCTTGACAATGGAGACACAAACATTTGCTATAAACAACTGTCCCAAAGTCAGATAAAGAAACACAGACATGGACCTGGACAAAACTGGATACAGGGGTAAGAAAGAGAAAGCAGAAATAGTTTCCAATGGACCTAAAAGGTGTAATCTCCAGGAAGTTTGGATATAACATGACTGCAGACAAAAGACAAGAGAGAAAGACATCAAAGCATGCTAGCAAACAAAAAAACCAACCCCAGGCTGATCTTCAAGCAAGGAAAAAGAAACCAGCAACATGAACATCCTCCTGACTGAGGACCCCAGATGATGACAGGTCACCACAACTATCCCCACCACCCACCCAATGAAATCACCAGCCTGAAGGCTAAGAAGAGCTGGGGAAGGGTCAGCATAACATCAGGAAAAGCAGTTGAATCTAAGTCTGTGTACAACAATTTTAACTGCGATGGTGGTGGTGGCATTGCTGTTAACCTTACTAAAACACCTGCATAGATATAATCTTTTACTGCAGTAACTACACTCGCATTAATAACAATCCTTGGATTAGACCATTAAGATTTAAATTATACTAACAATAAATCTTTGGCTTAATATAACTATCTAAAAAATGGTAGGGTTCCTCTTTTGCAGTAAAAAATATTTTGAGCATAGCTATGACTCCCAGCTTTACACACTATTATTTTTATCCCATGACCACGAATAAAAATGCATCCCAGGTGCAGACTTAAGAAGTTCCTACAACCCATTCTTTTTCTTCAAAACACTGCTCATTTTAAGTCCTCTTTAAACTCCTTGTCCACGTTAGAACTAACTTTTGCATTAATCCTCCTTTTTTCCTGCTTGAATGAATAATTTCTCATCAAGTCCCTCAACAAATACTTTAATAAATTACAGTTTGATTAGTGCCAGATTAGTCACATCTACAAAATCAGTTTTTAAATAAGCTAGTTTGGGACATCAGTCTCCTTTCGGTAAACACATGCTGTGTTTCATGAAACTTAATATTTAACTCCACTTCTTAAATTATTCTCTTATTCAAAATCTGCTCTACTTTGCACTCCATCGAGGGCAGATGAATATGTCTGCAGCTACCTGGATCTGCATCTTTCCCCTTTCTTAAATGTAAATATTTTATTTGCTAAGCTCCAGTTAGGAACAACAGCAGGAAATAAAATTTGATCCATGGTTTAATGGTCTTAATGACTCTGAAATGTCAAATGCCATTTTTACAGTACTCAGAGATGGAAACACAAGTTTTCTCTGGAAAAGATAAATTAAGAGCAATCGGCTCAAGGGAGTTTTACCTCAGAAACACTTAAAGAATCTTTTGCTTCTCCAAGTCTTTATCTCATTCGCCACCTGGCGCATGTCTAAGTCCTACCTCATCTCCCATATAGAAAACTGAGGCAAATTCTCACATGCTTCTGGATCCAGACCTTTATGAACCATAATCTTCCAACCGTAATGTGTTCCCTCTTCCTTCGCACACATACACATTTTCTTTGTTGTCTTTATTTGCACTACTAGGGAAATAAAATTAAAAATCTTGATTTGCTTCTCATTTACCTTTCAAGATTCAAGCCAGCTTAGTTTTGGCAAGTCTCAGCAATCTTCCACTTCTAGACTTTCCAGACACTACTTTATAGGATGATCACTACCATTTTCTTAAATTTCTGCAAGCTCGTAATAGCACTTCAGTGAGTTGATCCCCAGTTAGACATGGAATTCCTCTCTACAGCTTTTTTCCTCACTCTTTTTCTAGAGGAAACAAATTTCATTTTTTTTTCTACTTTAATACAAATAAATTTGAATCAGTCCTCTACTGAAAATATTGCATCAGTCCAACACACATCACCAGCTTACTTAATTTCACAAATGTCAACTTTTAAAAATTAAAACTTTAATCAGATCTACGTTCATGCTCCTATGCAACATAAAACAAATCATCACTTGATACAAGTGGGTATTTTTAAAAATAAGCTTTAAGATGAGATACAAGGTCATACTGAATTGAAGTCTAAAATGCTTCAATTTTTTATACTCCCGTGGTAGGTAGTGAAGAAATCACATTCACAAATAAATAGCCCCTATTACTATTAGTACCACTTACCTTCTAATTTAAGTTGTGAAAGATAAACCCTTCTGTAATGAAAGATCTCTTTCTATTATACCTGTACAAAATTACACAAGGACTTCTAACTAAGGTTATCCACACCCAACTTTGGGACGACACAAAGCTCATAGATGTTTTTCCATACTCCTCCAAGACTCACATGACTCAAAACTATCTTATGTATCATAGACTCATAGAATATCCTGAGTTGGAAAAGACTCATCAGGATCATCAAGTCCAGCTCCTGGCCCTTCACAGGACACCCCAAGAATCACACCGTGTGCCCGAGAGCGGTGTCCAAACGCTTCTTGAGTTCTCTCAGGCTTGGTGCTGACACCACCTCCCTGGGGAGCCTGCTCCAGTGCCCAACCATCCTCTGGGTGAAAAACTTCTTCCTGATCATCCAACCTGAACCTCTTCCAACCAACAAGCGGTTTCCTCGGGTCCTGTCCCTGATCATGAGAGTGAAGAGAAGCAGTACCTGCCCCTCCACTTCCCCTCACTGAAGACCACAATGAGGTTTCACCTCAGTCTCTTCTCCAGGCTGAACAAACCAAGTATACTAACAGCTTGCTTTTATTTATTTAGTGCATATCATTCATTTCCAGCTATATTTCCTTTGTTGTGGTTTCTCTGTTTTCTGAACCTTTTCTGGAGTTTCAAGTTCTGCCAACCAGCCATGACTACCATTGCAGTGTGTGTGGAGGCTAACCCAATAATTTTCATCTGCAAGTACAACTTTCCGGCTTCTCCAATAATTTCCCAGGTCGTCTGCACCTGATATTTCTCACTGTTCTCACCCAAATGTCTTTCAGGTTCCAACTTCTCCTTAACTGCTTTCCATCCTGATTACTGTGGTTCACAATTTAATTTAGCTCTTTGTCTTGTCTACCCTGCCACTGTAGTGTCATTCCTTTATCCAATGTAAAGTCTTTATTCACCTTACTTTTCCTTTCCTGAGTACGAAAAGCAGACATAGACGTCACATACGTTATTCTGTATACTTTCTCAAGGGTAAAGAGCACCAAACTCTTCTCAGAGCACAAAATCTGGAGCCAGCTTGTTGTTCTCCATCATTTCATTGCACCTTCGTGGACCAGAGAAATGCTGTGTTCATTTCAAACTACTACTATAGCCTTAGTGGTCTAAGCCTAAGACTTAGCCAAGATTTAAAGAAAGAAAGAACTTTTAATTATAATAACTGACTGTTCAGCCAAATGGTCTCTCTCGGCTGAAAAACCATGTCCTAATCTCATTTATAACAATAGTGATCTTTCAGAACCATTTTGTTAAAGAAAACCTACTAGGATAATGATGAAACATTGAGGGGTTTTTTTGGACAAACTAAGTAATTAAATTATATTTTACACTTGGGAGGGTAGGGGTGAATGGGTCGGTCAGCGTATCAAAAACTCCCCCATATAAACTCAGAGACCTGCAGCCACTGCAATTCTGCCCAAAGAAAAACCTGTGTGCTCATTTTCCACACTTCTGTGACTTTCGTGTGAGGGCTTGGTTTCCTCTTGGCCCATAGTAATGAAATTTTGGCAGTTCCATCAGCAACCCCAAACAGTGGATGCCAGTACTGTGAGCCTGTGTGCTAACAAGACAGTCCAAAGCCATGCTGGAAACCAAAAATAAGCTCCCTGCATTTCAGCCCAGGAGCAGAGCCAGTATCCCAACAACAGCTTTCAGGTCCCCATTTCAAAACACACAACCCAGTGCAACTGACTGGTTGTCCTGTCTAGCAAAACGATAAGAGAATCAGGGAGTTTCAACTAGCAGGCACTATTCAGCTCTTTTTTTTTTTCCCCTCCTCTGCTTGGCTTCCATTTGGGGTAGAGACAGGGGCCACCACACCTGGAAGCAGCTCCAGCAATGCTCTCCCTCCATGCAGGAGGGGAAAAGCTGGCAAGCAGCAGCTGGGAGGGGAGAGGCAATTGCTTCAAGGTGAGCCAGTGCTGGAAGGAGTTGGGTAAGCAGCAATTCATCCTGCAGTATAGTGGCAAATTTGAAAAACATAGAATTGAGTGTAACTATCTGTTTGTGGCTACAGATCAAGCCAGGGGGAAGTGAGAAAGCTCTAGAAGGCTGAAATTGTATTTGGCAAACTTTCTGTATTTTTTAAACTAGCATTTAGGCTCAGCTACAGCACACGGTACCATAATAACAAACCAGAACTAAACAGTTAGCTAAAAAGGAAATAAAATCATAGCATGACCCTTCTGATAAGCCCAAGTCAAATGCTTCATTTCAAAAATTGCAGTGTGCAGCTTCGGGACAACATTTTTCAACATGTAACCAATTCTATGTTCTCTTCTCAACATGGACATTATTAAGGGCCAGAAAAATGAGCAATGAGGTGAGTGAGCTATGCCAATGCCACAGGAAGAAGTAGGGAACCAAGAGTTACATGACTGAAGAAAATTATTAACACGCAAACAAACAAAAAAAAAAAAAAGTGAAAAACCATGACCTATTAACACATCCCATCTAGCTTTGTTCAAGTAAATAAGCTAAAGTAATCAGTTACGTTGTGGATAACAGTTCCCCTAGCCTTTGATATTTGCTTAGCTGATTGCATATTTGTCTCTCACATCAGGCTCAGGCAAACACACATACTGTGGATATTTTGTACTTCTCGTTCCCCAGATATAAATTAATAGTCCAAGTTGATAACAGATACCCCTAGGTATATGAATTCTGCCTTGAAATGCTGAGCATAAGTTAGACTGGTGTAAGACTCAAGAAAATGGATGATACAAACAAATATAGATGGAACATTTCTTTCATTTTTCCAAAATGTTTTGCCAAAATTGAAGTGTTTAATGGGAGAACATCAATTTCCACAGGACAGCAGGTCTTTGAAAGCATTCTTGTGAATTAAAATAAATTTATGTGTGTTTTTATAAGCTCACTACTATACAACTGCATTCCCTTCCATTAATAACATCATTTTACACAAGCTACACAGAAGGTCCTACTGTTTCTCATAGGCAGACTCTACAGATACCTCTGCAACATAACATCCAAACTTCAAATCTGAACCTCTGTTTGGACTTCTCATTAGCCAGCTCTCTCTCTCAGGGAGCACCAACAACTGTGCAATTCCTTTATTGAAAGTTTAAAGCAAAATTTTGCCAAACCAAGTCACTGTAAGTCTTTATCTGATCACAGAAGAATGAATCAGTAATAAAGATGTCATTTTTGGAGGTCAAACTTTAGCATTCATGGAATACAGTTGCGAATGAGATATAATGGTAGCAAATAATTTCTTCCTCAAAGGAAAAGTGTAGTAAGAGGAAACATAGTGCTAAACAAACACAACAGGCAGTACCGATGGTTAAAAGGCCAAAGAATCAAAAATCTAGTGAAGATGGCCAAAACTTTCAAGGGGATTAAAAATTTTACGTTTCTCTCTTTCCAGACTTCCAACATGAGATTTTAAAAAAGTGATTTTATTTTTCAGAAACCCTAGGGAACACATCTAATATTTCTAAGCAGTAAAACTTGAGGAGGGAAAAAAAAAACCAAGTAACAACCTAGCAACAGAACAAAACCATTCAGTATCATAAACTGATGTAAAGAAACCAGCCATGTCTATAAAGGGATGAAAAACCATGCTGTGCTTTCAAAAAAAGTATTATATTTATGTAATGTAAAAGAGGTGGTTGCTATTTTTTCTGTTGGTCCCCAGTCAGTGTACAGAGATCACTTTCTTAGCCCTGGCCTTCAAAAATTGTCTTAGACATGAGACTTTTGAAATGAACATTGCTATTGAAATCAGTTTCCTCTCATTTGCCATGCTCTTATTTTGTTCTCATCCACAACACACACATTTTCTTCCTCTCTTTTGCTCTTTGTGGGTCTGAGCAAATCTGGGCTCTGAACTAACACTGAGCTCTGCAACTGCCTCTTCTATTAACCTTCCACTCCCACTGCTCCAGCTGAGAGGCTGAAGAAACAAAGCAAAAACCCAAACCAAACCAATTCATATTTCAGTTCATTCTACTGTATTTCTGGATCTTAACTGAAAAAGACGTTTTAAGCCACTTGTTTCTGCAATTTTCTCCCCTCCCTGCTTTTCCCACAACAATCACAGCTGCTGTCTCAGTATCGAAGAAATCACAGTTGGTTTCTTAGACGTTCGATTCTCCAGGACTACAGATAAGACTAAACACTCCTGGGTCTGATCACCAGGAAGACCACAGGAGACTGACCTCCTTTCCCTCCCAAAGGTTTTCGCTTCAGTGACAGCGAGGCCAAACTTATGACTAAACTCTCCCATGTACTCTCTGCATCACTGTTTCTCTCCTTGTGTTGTGCTCACGAGCACCACAATGACTGGTAAACCCTCTCTCTCTCTATTCTCTTTCAACTCTGCTCCCCCAGGGTGCAAAAGATATAGTTACTTGATGATAGCAGAGGGAAAACAGTATTCTTTCTGCCTCTTTCCCCACCCCAAACTAGCCAGTGGCTCTGCTTTACCTAATGATCTTCTGGTTGCCTGAGATTCTTAAAACATGAAGAACTTTTTCATGGTTTTTCAAAGCCTCTGACCAGATCCCAACTACTCCACTACCATGACACTACAAGACCAGAAAAGGGCAAATAAATGCTATTACAGAGAGCATTCAGGTGTAAGGAATATTGCTGACACCTACTTGGCTCCCTAACGTGTTTTCATCTACCAGAGATTAATTTGGGTACCTTCTGAAAACTGTTAAGAGTAAGGAGCAGGATATTCCCAACCACTTGCTAAACAGAAGGGAAAAGAGTTTCTCATTGTCCCTGTCTATCCAAGAGAAAGTTTTTTTCACTCATATAAATTCATTCATTGAAACAGAGCATGTTTATGAAGCCTCATTTTCCTGTCCATTGCAGTTGTAACAATGTCTTATGGGTATCACAGGAAAGAAAAAGAAAAGGAGTGATCAAGGAATACAACTGTTTTTGTAACTGGGTCCAGAGCCAAAGATTATTACTGCTACTGTGAGGACAAAAACTGTGTGCAGATATATTTTGGTGTCACCGCAGTCCCAGTGGTCACACCACTACTGTGAATGAATCATGGTTTGAGAGCTGTTTAGCTGTGACATGATTTGCATAATGAACAGCTGTACTGTACAAGCCAAACAGATGCCTCCACTGTATTTTCATTTTCATTTTCTCCCTCTGCCCCAATGAAGACATTTTCAGCTCAATGGCAGCAGGCAAATCACAGCATCTGTCACTATCCTCACTTCTGCATCTATGAAACAGGGATAATAGCACTTGCCTCCTTCAAAAGAACACTGAGAAACCCATAATAAAAATGATTACGTGAAGAGGGGATAATTTTATTATCCAGCATCAGCTGCAGCTTGCTCTACTTTCCTGCATCTCATGCCTCCATGGTTCCAGGTTTTGAGCAGGCTAGCCAGACTCTCCCACTCCCAGTGGCTCAGCATGTTGCTAAAGGAAAGCTGCCAGACTCAGCAGAACCCCCCTTATCTTTGATAACTACCTTTCATCAAAAGTAAACAAATTTTGGCAAATATTTGAGTTTTGAGTTGCCTGAGACGGAGAATTTTTACTGTTTTTTTTTTTTTTTTTTACTTCAAATCAGGCTCTGGGAAATACTCCATACTCATAAAGAAAATAACCCATTTTATTTCTTGTATTCATTATGACTCTGTCCCCTTTGCTGTCTGTCCCTTCAGATGACATTCCAAAACATGCAGTACAATAAGAAAACTATCTAAGCTGAAAGCACAGGGCCTCTCACCAGTGTCCTCTATTAATCTCTCCAAGGGACTCCATTTATACTTTTTTTCCAGAGAAATTGTCTCATTGCTTCAAGTGACAAATATCAGGGCATTGGGACAGCTATGCAAAAATGAATTAGGAAAAAATTACATAAACTGAAACAAAGGCTATGTGAAATGAAATCTGTGTTTCAGCCTTGTGACACAGTGCTAGAATGTGTTTTTAAATCCTTCTCTTCCAAAAACAGTGAGCAGAGGGCAGCAGTTGCGTAGCATGTTATCTCATCTTTGCCAGTCAGTCCAAGGCTCATATTCCCTCCAGTGTGACACCAGTCAGCAAATAAAGACAAAAGCCCAAACCTCATGCTCTGCAATTGATTCATAGAAACTTTGAATATTTTAGGTCGGAAAATACCTTTAAGATCATCAAGTTCAACCATCAACCTAGACTGCCAAGACCATCACTACTCCATGTCTCTCAGTGCCACATCTTCACGTTACAGGGACAATGACTCAAGCACTTCCCTGGGCAGCCTGTTCCACTGCTTGACAATCCCTTCAGTGAAGAAATATTTCATAACATTCAATCTAAACCTGCTCCTGGTGCAACTCGAGGCCATTTCCACTCATCCTATCACCTGCTACTTAGGAAAAGAGACTGACCCAGACCTCGCTACAACCTCCTGTCAGGTACTTCACAACCCTTCCCCCTTAGCTAGAACTTAGGAACTGCCTCGCTTATTCCAGTGCAATTTAGCAACCACTTAAGTTGGACCCTCCCTTGAATCCATGAAAGAACATTCACCATAGCATTTAACAGTCGCAAAAAAGAGTTGGGATGCACTGCCATTCCCTTTTCACTTATTGGAGACTGGCCAATGCTCACCATTACCAGCGCTAGCAAGGAACAACCTTTCGACAGCTGCAGTGCAGCAGCTTTAGGCTGTTCACTGATGGTGTAGGCACCACAAGGTAGTGCCTCCATCCGTGGGAGACTGTCCTGGAAACAAGCAAACCAGTGGAAGAAAGGAAAGTACAATCACCTTCACTTGGCAGAACAGAAACTGAGGTTTATAGATATAAGTCAACTTGCTTGTAATTATCCAAAAAATGTGTGTGACAGAGAGAACTTTTTTCAGAGAAAACAGTCTTTCACCTTAATGAGAAAAACATCCTAGACAGAAAACCCCACTTTCAAATATGCCTAGGAAGACAGAGTTTTCCCTGTTCAGTCTCTTACCTTATCGGAGTAAGTTTCATTTTTCCATCCAAGGTAAAAAAGGTCAAACAATATTGCAGCTATATAATTTTAGGTGGTAGGACTAGGACATCAAGTTGTACAGCATGCAACACACCTGAGGTGAGACTTCAGTGCGGCCTTTTTGGCTTTTAGATTGTCGAGTTTTTTGTTACTTTCCATAAAAATCTTTCCATTTTGGAAGTCAGTACAGAACTGCATACTTGCAGGAAAATCTTGGTAGCCACAGAGTAAGGCTGCATGCTGCTGTATTACTATCGAAAGGACACTGTGCCTCAGCTGCATTCCAGCAATGCAATAGGTCAAAATGCATTCAATTCTTTAAAAGTCTGTTTTCATCTACCCAAGCAGGGTGGGAATGTGTCTTCACGGCCAATTAGTCTTCTCTGTTCCCATCCTCATCTGGTGGAAAGTCATGGAAAAAATTAAGAAACCCCATTAAAATGAAAAATTCTTGTCATTTGGCATCCTTGCTGTAAACCGAGGACTGCTCTGTCCTTTCAATTACCCTTCCGAGTCTCATCTTCTCCAGTCACAGATGATGCTTCCTTCCTCTTTGCTCCTTTATCCTTGTACACACATTTTTAAATAGAATGTCATTATCAGTCATTCTGCACCTTATGGCTGCTTCAGGTCACAAAGTTCTCTCAAGACTACTAAAACAACTCTTTTTAAACAATAAATAAAATAGAATAAAATAAAAAGTCCTCTGTCTAAACTGGAAGGTAGCATTCACCAAACCACTGGAAGGTGAGAGTTCCTAAGGGAAGCTATGTCCTTCCAAAACCAGACACATATTCTATTCCATCTATGTCTCAAACTAAGAATAATTTCTAGCATTGGGAGAACATAAAACAACACTACAAAGGGAAAAAATTGGGTAAGTTATTTATACTATTAAGCATTTAACAGATTATTTGATGAGAAGATAATACACAACAATAATCAGAAAACCGGAATTTCATTTAGTAATACTAATGCAAAATTTGCAATGCAAAGCTGAAACTCCTCTTAAAATGTGGGCAGGCAAATACACATTTCACACTGTTCCCATTGTCTTCATTTTGCATCTACCACAGATCTCAGCATTCAACGTGCAAGTAGGAGCCAGAAAGTCTCAGGGAGACAACTGGAGACTTTGGCAACTAACAGGAGAAGAACCAGACCCATTGTTATCCTGACAGTCCAAAGAGGAGAACTAGATACTCAAAGAAGAAAAAAGTAAGTATTATACATTGACATTTAAGACCACTATCTTTGGTGGAGAGAGTTAATAGCAAGAATAACAAAATGACCCCAGAACTACTGTTCAGTTTACTCAAGAGTCACATAAATAAAAATGCAACAGGTCACACGTGAAAAGCTTTCTAGACAATTGTCTTTGCAAGCCACAATGGCTAAAGAGATATTTTAGTTCATTTTTATTTCTTTTGTGGTTTTTTACTGGTGTCCAGATTCTGCACAGACTTGTGTGATGTAAGTCATGCTAATGACATACTGCATCATCACAGAATTACAGAATCAGCCAGGAGATGCCAGAAAGGTAAGATTGCATTCAGGAAGGAAGAAGTTGGCATTTTTAACCTCCAAAGGGAGGCTACAGCCTGGAGGATGTTGAAATACTGCTGAAAGGCAGGTTTTATTCAAATTGAGTTCTTATTAACATATAAATAAGGTAATTTTTAAAAGCTGCATCTATGCCACGTATCCAAATGCAGTAATAACTAAAAGTAAAAAGGAAAAAAAAAATGCAGGCTGAGAAAAGCTCAGATTTCTTGCCGATCTACTGTTTGATTTTTCCCAAACAATACAGTTTTCCACATCTTTCCAAACCAGACAGGTTTTCAACTTTGGACCTTATATCACAGCAACCAGGCTCTGGACGAAGCTCTTTGAGAACCACCCCTTTGGGACTTTGAACAATCAGTTAGTCACACAGACTTCGTGCTAATTTGCCAGCAGAAAGTAAAAGAAAGAGAAAAATCATTTATGGTTATGCTTAATTTCAAAAAAAAATTAAAGCTTGGAAGAGCTGTCTTCTCTGTTTGATAGCTGATGTTTTGATTACTGCTTCCTACTCCTATAAACAGCCCTAGCTACAGCTCAAAGATTTCAGGCAGGCACCTCAATCACCCACATAGAGGACTTGTTTTATACTACAGCTATTTCTGATGGCCCCCAAGGCATTTTCCTGGAAGGTGAGATTATTATGCCCTAGGGAACATTACAGTATTTTATACCACAAGTTTATCATCCACAGGAGATATGAGGAAGCTACCACTATAAAGTGCCTCACAGGACAACATTGATGGCATTCAGATATGCCAGTTTTGGGCTGAAGAGAAAAATCTTTCCCAAAACAACAGAGAGGACTCCCTCACTAAATACCATATTCAAAAGACTGCTAGAAAAGGGCAAGGCAGTATGATACAGAGTAGCCTCTCTTCTTCCTTGTATGAACAGCAGTTGTTCCACAAACTTTTAAACTTAACCTGCAGTCATGTGTACCTACACTGTGTAACTGCATTTCTCAGTGAATAAAATATTTGCCAAGTGTTATTCAACAGAATTTTCTTGAGAATGTGTCTCCCAGCAGAGCTGCGAAACATTCCTGTTTGTCATGCGTGAAAGAAACTGCTTGTAAGCACTTCAACAATCAGGAAGTGCTTTTTAGAAAAAAGTTCCAAATTTTTCTGCTCTCTGCATGATGCATGCAGGGATACTTAAGAGATTCAAGTGATAGAACTCCGTAGCCAAATCCATGTTTTTCAGACCATGTTCCTAAAGTCTAAACCCAGGTGGTCTCTTTAGAGCCTGCTGCTGAGCAGAGCTTTAGGGATCACATTGTTTACACCATTTGGGATGTACATTTTTTTCCCTTCCTCATGCAGACTGCCACTTCTCCCAGTCTTCTGCACTGCTAATACGTGCAGAAATTCAGTACTGTATCTCCCCATATGAAGAACTTGGCAAGGAAAGACCATGTGCTCTTGGCAGAAGTTTATCCTGGGATTATGCCAATAAACAATCATTTTCTGGTTGCCACAAGCATCCCATTATTTCGGTTTAGCCATTCAGCCCACTCCAGTTCAGCTCTGTTAGTGCTTCCTTAATAAACCCTTATTATGAGGGGCTTAGGCCTCAGTCATTTGAATTCATGCTCAGACGGGACTTGGTATTCAGAGACCCAGTCCAAATGTCCTTAAAAAAAATATATAATTAAAACACTTACTTGGCCACAGAGCACAGACAATGAAATTTCGTTGGCTGCAAGCTATATTTGCACTCTTAAAGACTTAAGAAAAGCTGGATATTGAGACTTGTTTAATAAACAACACTTGGAGGCTTTAGTTCTCACTGAAGAGAAAAGCCAGGGCAGTCTTTTTGCCTTCATCCTTCTTTGCATCTATAGCCTCTTGTTTACTACACAAATAAATATCATTTTCTCATCCATTTTTAACACCTATTCTTGGAGCTAGATTTGGTGGGGACAGACAAGACCCAAAACCCAAAAGCACTTTGAAGCTGTCACTGGGGTAGGTACAGACCAGGGACAGCACCTGAGACAGCTCCTCCTCCTGGGACACAGCTTGGCTGCTCCACTGGCTTGGTACCTAGCAAGAAGGTAGCTCAAGACACTTATCAGTACAGCATGGGCTTTACAGCTCTGATCCAGGAACCACAGTTCTCCTAGAAAACAGCAGGCAGTCTGTGTCACTCAGGGCACCACACACACACTGAGTTTGTGAGGGGACTGGCTCCAGACTTTGAATTTTAAGTCATCTTCATTTCCGCACAGATCAATTAAGAAGAACAGTTTGCCTGGAGATTAGTTATGAATCCCAGACTGCAGAGTTTATCACTGAAAAACTCCCTCCCTCATGTAATCAACTGTCATAAACCCCTTAAAATTTAATTTGTTCTTGATTTTCTATTCCTTACAATAATGGTGTATGAACTATCAATCACAGCATTTTGCCAGTCCCAGGCTGGATGTCTCTATGTGGTGCCTGTCCAGGACAGGAGTAGCAGCATGAATTCCTCAGACAAAGCAAGGATGGCATCTGTCCGCTCTTCTCCAGCAAGTTCTCTCTGTAGAAGTTGGATTCTCCAATATTTAAATGCAAAAAGGGGTATCACCCATGGCTCAAATCAGTAAGGCTTTACACTGTGCTCCTTCCCTTCCAATATACCCTCCCTCAATATCATACCATCCTTACCGCCCTACAGGAAAGCACCAGCAAAACACATCCTCATCCCCTCCACCCTCTCCTCTCCTTTGCTCTCTGCAATTATAATCAAATATGCAAACCACAGAAAATGGATTCTCTGCCCTGCATCCTAAAAAGCATGGCTAGTCCCCTAGAACAAACTGGCTTGCAAGAGGCAGAATTCACTGATAACTTGTTTTGGAATTAGGAACAGGAAAAAATACAAAGTGTGATAAAAACACATACACATTTCGGACATCTAAAGTGAAATCCTTCTCCATTTGGTGCTTCAAGTCACTCTGCAGGTTACTCCAGAGAATAGCCTAACCTGGGAGGATGGGAAAAGTACACAAGGTTTCTCAAAGAGATGCTTTACTCGAGACAGAATCCCTCGTGAACACTTTTTGTTTCTGTTCCCACAAACTTAACTGGAAGTCTTTACTGCTATTGCTGACTGAGGAATTTGGAGACTAGCATGGCAAAAGCAGCTTTTCAGGGACTGTACTACTTCTGTGAGCTGCCACAGTGGAAATAAAGACAAGTTAGTGTGTGACTGAAAGACCAATTTCATGGGCTCCTCTCTGGACCCAGGGACCCTTGTCAGAGCAAAGAGCTCCTGAAGGCTCTGGATTCTTCAGTTACAGCAGAACTACACACACAAGAGTCCTGAGACAACAGGAGTGCCATCCACCTCAAATGAAATCAGTGTCATATAAACCTCTGAAATTGAAGCTGTCTAGAAATGCACCAGACCTTGTAAGCTTTCCACTGCTCTTTATACTCTTCATGAGGGATTAGAGAGCTGAATATATTTGTAACTCTAAATGGTACTTCCCACTGATCCTTTGTTTCTAATTTCTTCCCAGAGGTTTAATAAGCAGAAAAGTGTTGTGGTATGCATGGTTTTTACAGTTTCTGTAAAAAAGGAATTCAGGTTCAACGAGTCTCCCAAGAACACAGTCTATTTTAACTACTGAGTTTGTCATTCCTCATTTTTGTGAATTTGCAAGAAATATGATGGGGGGAAAAGGCCTTAATAAAACTGTAATAGCTGAAGTTAATAGGCAGGTACTGAGGAGGCGAGGGGTAAGGAAAGAAGAAAAGGTGGGCAATCTCTTGATAGTTTTGGTGAAAAGTTATGACAAGTCTTTACTGGTTTATTTCTGCATAGCTCAAACCTGCAATGTAATCAGTCCATTTTTACACTGGCAACACACCTACCTCCAATGGGAGTGATTTTTCCAGAAATGCCTCAGGACTTTATTGCAAAACCTCCACCACAAGGTTGGTATAATCTATCACGAATTAAATGCATGATTTCTCATTAGGGAAGATAACTCAAGGGTCCTCGAGGTAGACTCATTTGCAGTATCTGTATAGGTGCAATACAGCATTGCCCTCTGCTGGATTTTAAGCTGTCTACTCATGCAAAAGTTCCCTCTGGCTGAGCTAGACAGGATGATTTTTAAACTAACACTGTACTAATTACCATAAGGGAATATCCTGCCACGAAATAAGGAATGAAATAGTGAATGAATTCTTATTCCTAAGGCTTTTTTTTTTCCCCCACAGGGCTAGCACTGCTTCAGACAAGAGCCAGTGTTGACTTACTCAGCCCTTCCCCAGTGCAGCAAGAGTCACAGACCACCACACATCCCCCAGAGCCCAAACACTGCACAGAGTCAGTGCACACAGATACACCGCATCTAAACAAGCCAAAGCTGAACTGTAGGTGAACTCTGGCTGAATTCTGGTACCTGCAAGAGTGCTCTGTCTCACGTGACTGTCACATCCAACTGGGTGTTACCCAACACACAGCATTCCTGCTATACACAACTTCTACCAACTTCTTTCTGGACATCTCCTGATGAAATCCTCAAGTGCCATTTCCAATCTCTTCACAGCTATGAATACAGAGACTGTGGACTGAGGTAGGATGAGTGTGACAAGAATGAGGAATGATCTCCTGCTTTTGATTAGGATAAAGTTAATTTTCTTCCTAGTAGCTGGTACTGTGCTGTGTCTTGGGTTTAGTATGCAAATAATGTTGATAGTACACTGATGTTTTACTTGTTGCTAAGTAGTAACAAGAAGTCAAGGACTTCTCAGCTTCTCATTCCCTGCCAGCGAGCAGGCTGGAGGTGCACAAGAAGTTGTGAGGGGACACAGACAGGACAGCTGACCCAAACTGACCGAAGGGCTATCCCATTCCACAGAACATTATACTCAGTATATAAACTGGGAGAAATTGGCCAGGAGGTGCCTATCACTGCTCAGGACTGGTCTGGGCATCAGTGGATGGTGAACTGTTGCTTTGTGCATCACTTGGGTGGTGGGTTTTCTTTGTTTTATTTCCCTCTTTTGTGCCGTCTCCCTTTCCATTAGAATTATTATTATCGTTATAATTTTTATATTCTGTTTCAGTTGTTAAACTGTTTTTATCTCAACCCATGGGGTTTACCTTCTTTCCAATTCTCCTCCCCTTCCCACAGGAGAAAAAGGTGAGCTAGTGGCTGCATGGCACCTAATTGCCAGCTGGGGTTAAACCATGACAAAAGGGCAAACTGGATGCAGCACTACAATATAAAGCAAATCTTTTTGTCCATTCCTGCTTTTTGACAACTATCATTTGCTGACTATTCCCTGTCTTACTGACTTTTGGTATAACCAACCAAATGCACACACATTTACACGTACATAGTCACACCTGTATGTGTAAATACTTACTTGAACACAGCTGTCTGCAACGGGTCAATTATACTCATATGACCTAGATAAAGACAACAAATCCCATTTCTGTATTTCTTCAGCTATTATTCTTGCTGATCATGTAAAAGACACAGCAGGGCCTTTTGCATCCTGTAGCTTGATGCTGTACAAAATGGGACCCCATCCAGAGAATCAGGACATCTGCTAATTCAGACTAATATACGGGAAGCTGAGAGTTAGCAAAATACTGTTTCAGATAAAAGGGAGATGCAAAAAGAAAACTCTTCCCCATTTATACTAATTTCCACAGTCTACGCTTGCACTTCTTAACTGGTCCTTTATTGGGTTTCTTCTAACTTTGCTTTTCCCACCATTCTTTCCCTTTTCACTCTCTACCTTATTCTCTCATTTCAATCTCGGTTTAACATTTTACTTATTTTCCCTCTTCCACCAAAAATACATGCAGTATATTCTCTTTGGGATATCTAGTCTACAAAAGCAGCTGCTTATATCCCCAGTTTTCTTAGGATTCCAACTCTGTTATGTCTCTAGTGGCTGCAGGAGAAACCCACTTTTCTTCACGGGTGGTAGTGTTAATAGTAGAACAACAACAATAATAAACACCTCAGTTTCTAAAGATACTTTCTTGCTTCATCACTTACTGAGAATATCTGTACTCTAACAAGCCCCTTAGTCCGCTTCTCCCTGTAAGGTATTCAGAGTTCTCTGTGGGAGGCTTCTTCCTAAAAATAAATGTCATGATTTGTTTTCTCTTATCTTACAGCTAATTAAATTTTGCCACCATAACATTTCACCTTTCCATTATACTGCATTTCCAAAGTATCAGACTGCACTTTGCCCTTTTCCTGCTTCTTTTTTTCTCCCTGCAAGCCAAGAGCAATGGCTGGGGTTTAACTTAAAAATTTTCAACCCCAGCCACATGAAATGAAGACAAAAAACAAGCCCTACCCTGTTTGATCTCTAGAAAGAGGTTAGCATCACAGGTCAAGGTTTGATAATCTAGCAATTTCAGCTTACAAAGTGTGCAAAGTAGAAAAATTAACACTAATAAAAGGTCTGCATTATTACATATGAAAGCATTCAGACATGAAATTGGGAAGAATGTACTGAAAGAGTGACAGATGGAAGACAAGAATTATATATGTATCAAAAAAGAAAGGTGATAAGGTTCACATTATCTAGAAATCAATTCTTAAATACAAAGTCTACCTAGATGCCAAAATAGACTTTTATGGACCAGGCAGACATTAAAGAACACAATTCACAGCATCAGTCCAATTTTCCACTGCTTTGTGGTTTTTTTTAATTATCTATCCTTGTAAAAATGAGTAGGCAAAATGATCCATTAATGTTTTATACTCACCTTGAACCAATAACTGGACAACATGCCAAACCATAAAATCATTCTTGTAATGATGGCTGACACTTAAACATGCAACAATTCCAAAAGAGTACCAGTTATCAGTATTTTTGGAATTATCAGTGGTCACTATGACCAGTCATGCAGATGATTGCTCCAATTTAAGACTGAGGGAATACATCACAACGCAAATATTTCAGCAAAGTGATCCAAGGTGCAAGGCAATGTATATAAAATTCTCAATGTGTCACACCCAGGTTCATTCCCTACTTTACATTTTAAAGCACAACCATGCAAAGGAAAAAAAAAAACCATCAAACTGAAACACATTGCTACTTGAAATATAAGTTACGAAGGCAAATTTCACATAAGACTGTTCTTGATCTTTGGGAACAGCGTGCATCATGACTGATTATATTGCTGATTAACTGATTAAGTTGACTTTTTTTCCCACAACAGTAGCTATTCATGATTTACATTAGAAAATGCTTGGTGATGATGACATATCAGAATGAGAAAAATATCCATGTGACCACTGTCCTGTCCTGAACAACCACAGGAAAAAAAAAAAAAAGAAAAAAAAGATTTTGCAAGGTTTTAAATGGCCACAGATATAATTGTCACAGTATATCTCTGATATTTTTTCATAGCAATGTCAGAAAACCAATGCAGGAAAACTATCAAATGGGTGATCCTTCTTTCCTCTCACAGGGTGTGGGTGTCCCATAAAAAAAGGTCTTGGTGCATTCCAAAGCAATATGCAGAGTCCCTGGAGGACAGGACTGGGGTGGGAGGACTCTGGCAACATACAGCCTCCTTTTGAGATATATGTTGCCAATAGGGAAAGGGGGAAAAAATAGTTTGCTCTCTTTATAATTATACCATATAATTGCATGTGGAAATTATTGCCAACAAAAAGGTAGAAAAAATTCAGTGTAGTTTTCAAAATATCTTGCATGAAAGAAACAGTGTATCTAAGCTTTCCTGAGACTGACTTTCAGTCCCTATCAGAGAAAATACCTATGACGATTGAGTTTGAGTTACAACTGCAATAAGGCACAAGTAAGATAGCACAGTCCAAGAACAAACAGAAAGACTTACATTCAACTCAGACCTCATGGCACCATGAATCCTGATGAAATTTGGAAAATGAAAGAGTAATGCTGACAGAAGGGCAAGGAACAACCTTCCACTGTCAAAACTTTCTGAAAATTATGCTATTTGTTGTTGTTCATTACATGCCAAGAGAAAGCAGAGCCAAAATCTGTTTCATTTTAAAACAAAGCCTAAAGTACTGGAAAATTTCATGCATTCATAATACCTTCCCATTTCAGTTTCTAGAAAAATAAAAATAATAATCTTTAAAAAAAAATCAAGCCAAAACAAAACAAAGCCCAAAACATTCAATGGACCCAGCACTGGATCTTCTCTCACATATAAAACAACAAGATCATACATTCATGTCTGTAAGGCTGCATGCTTTAGAAAGTAAAAACCCACATTAAGTGAACTTGCTGCCTTTAATAAATGTGCGGCTCTCACAAACTCCATTATTTTTTTCTGGCACCCTTCTGTGCTGATAGGGTTAATCAGGCAAGTGCTTGCATATTCAGTCCTCAGAGACTTGGGACTTTACTGGTGTGTGAGATACCTAGATTCACAAAAAGTGTACCTTTTGTACCTCTTCTCAGTGCTCAGCAAGTGCTGATAATTTCTCAGATGGCAGTGGTTTAAATACAGCTAAATATCACCGTAGCTCGGCTCCATCCTGAGTAGCTAGAATATTGGAAATCTCTGGCTTCAGAGGGCTCATTATAAGCTAACTTACCTCATTACCTCTCTGCATTACTGTAGCCACACAATCTTCAGCACCCAAGCCAGCACTCAGTCAGCAGGCCTTTATGGATCTCAGTCACACACTCTTCATTCTCCCTGTACATCATCAATCTTAACGATTCTCAATCCCAGTCCCGAACAACGAGCTCAATGAGGCTGAACGCACCTTCAGTGATGCGTGCCACCACAGGAGGCAAGGACTCAGACACCAAAATCCAGCCTTGCCATGTTCGTTTTTTCCTTCTGGATAGTTTGTGATACAGAGTTTATATACTAGTTCATATACTGATACCTGCTGGCTCTTTCCTACTTTTACATTTTGCTACGAAAAGAGAACCTGTATCTGTTTGCATAATGGATGCATGCATAGGAGATTGCTTCTGAGAACATTCCAGTCATTCCTCGTTCTAGCAATAGGAGAAACAAACCAACACAGAACACAGAAAGAAGAAAAATTGAGGAAAGAGGATGAAGCATTATCCAGTCTTAAATTCATTAATATTTATATCTTCATCTATGACAGAAAGGAGGAAGAACAGCTTATACTGCCAAGGATCATAACACCAGCTTTCTCACGTATGGATTCAGGGAGGCAAGAGGGAGTGTTCCTGCAGGTAATTAGCCTTGACTGCTAATCACATCAGCCAAAAGTGATGAGAAAATTAGTCTGATGCTCTTCCTAGATTCCCAGAGCAGCACTGCTGGTTACTGTGATGCTCTGATGCACAGCAACCTGCAACACATCCTCACTACCACACCGACCAGGACTGGCCGCAACCGCAGCCTGCCCTTGGAACGGATGGAATAAAGACAGCGCCTCTTCTATCACTGTCCTGCCCCACTCCTAGGACCATGTTTCCTTATGGGTCAGGGCAGATATCCACCTTCTGTTTCACTCCACTGATCTGCCCTCCTGCTGCAACAGCACGAACCAAAGAAGAGCAGAAATTATTTGCTTGATCTCTTCAGAGTCAACATTTGCTTGGTTTGCAGTTTTCCAGAAAAAGAGAAAAGTCATGATTCAGTCACAACACAGTGAGAAGTGGACAGGGATTTGGATTTACATTTGTCTGTATCCCTTGTCTACTATTTCTTTTAAATATATATTTTTAAAAGCAAATATACTATATCACTGCATTTTCACATGACCTGTCACTCGAGGTCTTATTCATTCCTGAAGGTGGAGGGTAAAGTAGATATTTCATATACATGTTATGAGAAACAGTTTCCAAAAGCTGACAGGGATGGCACAAACGCTGTATGTTAGATACACTGAGCAGAGAAACAATCATTCCCAACTCTGTCACTCAAGGAAAAGACTCTGAACCCTTTCAGGGCAGAGGACTGTGTTACAGATGGCAAAGGCCTAAAACAGATGGTACAAGAAAGGACTTGGAAGAAAATGACGATCAGGAATGGGATGGGCCAGGAGACACAGGGACAAGCAGGCTACGAATTGAGGAGGAAGACTGATACAAAAAGTCTCTGAATATGAAGCTCAGCCCAGCCATCTGGGCTGAGGACACAGGAACTGAGGTAGTTGCTTACCTGAGAGCACTTGAGAGCAGGCCCTGTTTCTGTGCCCTGAAGCTTGGTGAAGAAAATGGAGAAAAATAAATCCTTCTGAAGATTGTCTTCTCAAGCCAAGATGATGACAGCTTAATTATATTGGAACTTACTAAGAGTTAGACTTTCAAAAAAGCACCCTGTAAGATTTCAAAGGATGGAAACATCAATTTAATAGCTGTTACTACTAAACCTTATAGCATTTAACTGAAAAAACAATTACTCGTAGATGTCAGACTTTCAACCGCTAGAAGATTGGAGTAATTTGATTCCCCCTCATATAAACATTTACATAAGCCAAAGGCTGTCAGGGGATTTAACGATGGGAGCTCTACGTCAGACGAGTGGGATTTCCAGCACCTATTTCCAGATCTGTTATCCAGGCCACCCTATTTCCTCTGACTCCACCTCTCTCCCTACCACAGCATAGGCTTGTTGTAAGCAGCTTTCTGCCAGAAGAAGGTTGGATGATTAAGGTAACTACCTCACAAGGCTCAAGGATTATATCTTCATCTTCACTGACCCAGAAATAACCTTAGAAATAAAAAGCAGGGCTCTTAGTGAAAAAGCCTGGAGACTGGGGGCAGGAAGGAACAAAACCATCCCAGGAGTTCAAGCCATTTCAGGGGCCAGTTGACAGCAGACCATTCCCAGGACACTCTTACCAGTTTTCCTAGCAGCAATTCATCCTCACAGGCTTCAGGAAAGCTGTATTTAAACACTTCATGGGATCAGAACCTCTTCACACCACCCAGACTGCACCAATCATCGAACCATTCCTCTGCATATATTGGAGGCTTGCACTTTCCTCCAAAGCAAAGAAAATTCTGGTTTAGATGGCTTTGTACCAAATTTAGCCCCTGGCTACTTTGGCTTCCCAGCTCCATGACCAAAGAAGACATGCAGGAGGCCTAGAAAGCGTTGCAGTCTTAAGTGTTACTTTGGTATAAACCACAGCAGAGAACCAATTTCCCTGCAGCTCCAGGCTGTCCTACACTGCAATCAAATCTCTTTGAAGGAGCAAGATCATTTTTCCTTCAGACTCAAAACTTTATCAGGATTTTAGTGTCTGCACATGACTGAGACAGCAGCTGAAGTGGCAACATTGCTACTCTTAGTTCCTACAAGAAAAAAGCTAATTTAGTACCAATTGTCCCCTTCTCTTTTAAGATAACACACAGTGCATGCCCTTCTCCTCACCTCATCCACGCTAACAAGTTTTACAGTCAAGATTCAACCAGCTAGGAAGGCAAAAGCCCTGTGATTTAATGTTTTGCCATGTCTGCTCTTCAGCAAGACACACCTCTAAATAGAATGCACAACTATTACAGCTTGCAAAATGCTGTATTCCTGCATTTTGATTCTCAAAATGGCTTGACAGAAAAGAAAAATGCTTGTGCTATACCCATTCAGTCCTACTACAGCTTCTGCAAGGAAGTATACTCTCACTCCTCAGATAACACACAATTAAGGCAGCTTTCTCTTAGCACTAGCTCTTCAAGGCAGAGCCAACATTAACAAGTGGGTTTGCTACAGAGAAGGGAAGAATGTATTCCAAGCAGATATGAAAACACAAAGAAACTGAGTAAGACTGAGCAAGGCAACACCCTTGAGGGTGAAACTATGAGACTGTCTCATGAAGGAAAGTGTACCTGGAAAAGGAGGATCAAAGATAGCAGAATAGATAAATCAAGTCTCTGCAGCAAATCAAACTTCTATGCTTTCTCTCGATCATCCTAATTTTTTGTTTGTTTCAGGTGAGTGGAATAGGGGAATAACAGAACTGAAAATCCTGCTGGAGCAGATTTGTTTCAAACAAGCATCTCACCAACAAAAGCAGATTAAAAAAGGAGACAAATCTCTTAAGAGGAAAAAGAGAATAGCCCTGGTTCACCGGTCAGCACACTTGGTACCGGTGCAACTCCTGAGGCAGCTCACAGCACCCTTTCTGTGAGATAATGCTGCATCAAACTTGCCATCCTGCAGATAAAGGGAGATCTCCCATCAAATGCCACAATTACAAACATGATAGCGGCTCCCCTCCTATTCATGTGCTGCCAAACAGTCTGAGTGTGCTAAAGTAGGCCAATATCTTCCTTATTAACAAAGAAACTCTCCACTTTCAGTCCCTGCACTGCTTCCTTCTACCTCTCATGTAAAAAGGCCTCCTATGCCTTTATTCTCCATTCACTTTGTCTCTGGCCTATTTCTGCTGTCCCCTCAGAGTTTGCATACCTCTGAACCAGTGGTTGCTGTTGCAGTTTTCATCCTTTCCCTCCCTGCCTGGTTTAGCTGCCTTTATTAGCTGCAGCATTTCTCCAAAGTTAGAGCTCTTTCTCTCAGCAGTCTCTCCTTTAGCATGGAATAATGCATATTACAGCTGATTCTCTCCCTAATTAGAGGAATTTTAACATCTCTAGAGTCGCATTTGACTGACAGGACTCTCATTCATTCAGTAATGTAAGCCTCCATTCTGCCTTTGCTTGTCAGTTTGGAGTATTTCTGGCTAATAAAACTATTCCTTCCCTATCTTCCCTAGCCCCAAAATCCAGAACAAAAAAACAAAAAATGCACATGAATGTAAAACTTTTCTAATAACTTTCCTAGTACCTCATTTTTAACTCCTGTAGTTACTATGTACAGCCTCAATTCTTACTTTTACTCCATTGCAAAGATGCAGGGTTTAGTGCAAATTAGTCTGAAAAATCCAGTGTTCCTTTTGCTACAAGTCCCTCATTATTGCTTTTTTAAACAAGTGAAGAAATGCCTAAGATTAAAAAATAATATGCTACATTACTTGACCAATTACTGGCTACTACTGTCTTACATACCACACATCAGTGAAAAAACTCCATGAAAATACGAACTTGGAAACTAAAACAGAATCATTAAGATTATTATTTTATAGGATTCTGAAATGCATTTTTTTATATGAAGGAATGCATAATAATAAAAAAATACAACAGCAGAAGTCTGCAGGCAAGAGTCTGTCACAGTTTACTTTTAGCAAAGAAGCCTAACAGCCTCCAGCAATAAAAGCCATACTTTTCTAGCAAAATAAAAACCCCAGAATCCTCCTCCACCTTGAACAGGTTAAGCTGTTCATTACAGGCCCACAGGGAAGCTCAAGGATGCTAGTGAATGGCAAAAAAGGCAGAGGAACCATAATTATAAGAAAACCCTTTCTAAGAAGTGTCAAGTATCTGGAATGAGAAGGAACTGAGTCTTTCCAGACAAACCAACTTGACCTGGATGCTGAAGGCTTCATATCATGTATGATTCAGAGTACAGAGAGACTTTTACAAACTTTGGTTGCTGATCACACAGCACAGTTTTTGACAGCAGCATACTCAGGACTGGCAAGAACAGTATTGCTCAGTCTGCGATCTAGACAGATTTAACAAGCTGAGAAACATAATGCTGAGGCAAGGTTTCCAAGCAGGTTTCTCAAGGAGTTTAGCACCAAACTTTTGCATTTTCATTTATTATGGAAGACACAAGATATCAAGGATGACAAATCTTATCCACTCCAAAATTAGCAGCTTTTCCTGCTAGTTCACATAAGGCTCAGGTCATTGCACAAGAAGAAATGGATAACCTTGGAGATGGAGGGATAATGAGTTCGGATACTCAATAGTATCAGAAGCAAGATCCCACACCTGGAAACTAACAGAAGATTCTGCTTTGAACCACTGACTCATCAGGTCACAAAAGTGAAAAGAGGGGAATCTTAGCACCAACTTGATTACTGCTACGATGAGACCATTTAGAGACAGGATGTGAACTCAGAATGTAACACACATGGCATGAGGTACTGGTGCCTCTTTCCAATTCCTCCCCTGTATAACCTCCAGAGAAAAAAAAAATCTGCAAATGTCAAAATTCAGCAGGTTCTATTTTGGTTTAGTTTTCTGTTGTTTCATGTTTGCTTTTTATTTTTTTTTTAAATATAGGGATTGGTGAGTTTCCTAAATTAATGTTTTTAAAACATCTAAATTTTGGATGTTTGGAAACAGCTTGATACACTTTGCTACTTCGCATGCTGTCTTCTGGGACACAGACTTTCACTCACGGACTGTTTGTACACTGCCAAGAAAACATCCCTCATCTTTGCGGGCCAAGTCCTCCTGGCACCTCTTTGAAAGAAATGAAAAAATAACCTAGTGAAATGCCAAAGTAGCTGAGATTCTTATCCATACTCAATTTCCCCCTCCCATTTCTCAGAGGAGAAGGGCTGTTTACTTAATCAGAAGATTACATTCATTGATCAAAGGATGAGGGGAATCCTCTCTAGCTCACACACCCCATCCACATGCAGATTTTGGAGCATGGCCTCACTGAAGCACAGTGTATGGCAACACAAATGAACTACCCCGATATTAAGTCACCAGATGTAATCCTGACAGCAGCTCCAAGCTCTTGGTTTCCTCCTCCTCCTCTGATCTCTCTCTTTCTCCTGCCTCCCTCTCTCTTTGCTTTGATGACTTTGACAGCCAAGTTCTTGGAGAGTTACTCCAGGTTACAACGTGTCACCTTTAATGGAATTCAAAGCTTTAATTCAGAAAGTGGCCACTCTTGACCTCTGGCCCCACTGCCACCCACTCTGCCACCCCCCTCCTTTCTCCATCGCCATGGAAATGAATAGCTGAGCGAAAAAATGGGAGCAGGCAAAGTCTAAAGCTTTTCACAGAGCCCCCAAAAGAAAGATGAATGAAACTCATTCATCACTGAGCAAGGGACCCAGAGAGCAAGCCAGAGGCAGAGCAAGCAAGGGAGAGAGACAGCCTGAGATAGAAAAGGTTACCTCATGCAGGAAGTTATGTGATTTGAAAAAGAAAAGCACAGGAGGTGTGAGGGAACATAGTTCACTTGCAAAATCTACAGATTCCACCAAGAAAGATGCTGATTTGGAGAGCAGGGGTGGTTTCCTCAACCCCTTCCCAAGATAGAATTTCTCAGGAAAGGATTACCAGAAAAAGGATAAAAATTTGAGGGGAGAAGGGAGAAATGCCTGAAAGGAAATTTTAGTTAACATCTGAAGGATGGACCATTCATGGAAAGGAAAAAAGTATAATTAGAAACAAAGCTGTGTTTTTAGTGATTAAATTCCCCTCAGCAAATCTCCTACTTTAAAGAGAAGTATTTTTCTCCCAGTGCATACACCTGCCTTTCCTCCCCATCACCTCCTCATCACACAGCTTGATTTGTCTTCATATGTGATATCTATCAAATACCAAAGCCATTTTTAGCACTAGGGAGTAAAGCACTTCAGAGGTAATAGCTTAATTCACTCAGACATAGCACCAGTTTTCTGGTGCGTTCCTCCAATTTCCCCATTTCTCACAACCTCACCGCAACTGCAAAGAGCTCCTTCTTTTCAGATCATCTGAAACATGCACAGTGAAACAATAATAATTAAAAACACAGCCAAATGACACCACATATCCCAACGTCAGACGAAGGAAAATGTGCTCCTTCATGCTGTCTCACAGAGCTGAGGGAGCTTGCTGACGCCAGTGACAGAAAGAAAGGGAGAGGGGCAGAAAGGAAAGCCTGAAATGCAGCAGCTCCAAAGAGCTTATTTGCCTGCACCACTTGCAAAAGAGATAAGCGGGACAGAAAGAAGGCAACAAGCTGTGACAAGTGATTCCCTAAACCCAGAATCTTTCGCAAAGGTATTAGATAAGAGTGTCATAGATTATACTAAGATATTTATATAATTGATGACTTCCCGGAATAACCAGTCAAAATTCATCTCAAGCATACCAAACACCAGGCAGAAGTGAGCAGGAGCCTTGGGGACGGTTTTGGGAGAAAAGCTGTCAAGGGCAGATCTCAGTAAGAGGCAAATTCTTACCTAAGACTGCCTTCCAGCCTTATCCCAACAGAGAAATAATAATGCAATTCTCCTTTTCAGTGAAGGCCAGTCCAAAGCTTACCCATTAAGTACGACTCAGAAGAGAGCCTACCTAGAGATTAAGTGATAACTCCAGGAGATAGCTGCCCCTTGCAGAGCGATTACCATTCTGAACCGTGAGATTCTTTTTCCTCCTTCCGAAAGCTAATCAGGCATGATTCTCTTTCATTCCTCCAATCCTTTGGCCACAATTTAATTCCTTTTTTTTAGCATTTGAGTGAAAAGGTATCACCCAAGAGGCAGGAATCATTAAACTTTATTCAGTGTTAATTCAGTGAACTGGATGCCAAGCCAAGCTTCCTGGGAATGACGTTAGCACCTCTGCTGGCCAGTGAGCTCAGACCCAGAGCTCATAATTAAGCTTCAGCTTTTGGTTAACCTGTATTACCCTCCATAGTGGCTCATACCCTGCCCCAGCCCGAGCTACCCTGAGGATTCCTCAGGGAGGGAAATTCAGGCACGCAAGCAGAAACATTCACTTCAGTACACACAGGATACACGACCTGGGAATCACGGTAAGAGGGACCCAGAATATTCACAAAGCCTTCTGAATAAATAAAAATAGAACTGGCAACTTATATACAAATTAATTGAAACTAAAGCTGGCATTCTCCAGTGCTTCCAAATCTCTCTTCCACAGCTATCAAAACACATCTATCAAAAACGGAAGTAGGCACAGGTACCACTCCTTTTCACCTGCAGAATGCCTACTATTGAGGTGGTGTTTTTACCTTCATTCCCTGTTATTGGGGAGTCAATCTCTCCACACACACAAAGGCTTGCTGAGATCACAGGCATTGCCTGTCAAAGCTAGCAAGGCACATCTCACTACAGAGGGATGCCAGCACTGAAGGCACCATGCAGAATTGCTGCTACCCCTCCGTGCCTTGTCCTTCATGAGAAGCAGCTTTGCTAACATGGAAAAGCCACGAGTAGTGCTACAGGCTCATAGGCTGAGGACAGAGAGCACTGCAACACAGCTGAGGGGGAAAGGAAAGAGACCAAGAAACCCTCCAGTGATGCTCCTCACATCCTCACACCTTGCCTCATCTTCCCCAGGCCTCTGACCCACAGACCTCTTCCTCTCTCCCCACCTCCATGTAGCTTTGCCTATTCAAAGCTGGCTTGCAAACAGAAAGACATCACTTAGGAAAGGTTTTGCTAGTTCTTAAAAAAATCCCTGTTTATTCAGGGCATGGCAGAAGTTAATAGGATGATGCTATTCCACACAGACAGAGCAAACACACAGCCCTGGTGTAACAAGCTTGTGCTACTGTTGAGAACAGATATCAGTAGTATTTTAGTGAGGAGTTACCCTTTAAATGGCTGTTCTCTCTGGTGGCCTCAGGCTCAGGCTTTGAATTGTCTTGAATGAAGATATCTCTGGTTGATCCATGCTTAATTCCTGCTGTAGGGCAGTTCAGGTCAGCTTTCTGCTGCACATCTGTTTATGTTAAGCAGACAGATTTTGGAAGCAGCAAATTGCACCACAAATGGCTCCACAGAGGTGGGAAGCCCCATTTGGTCTTCAAAGAAACTTCCTACAGTACATTTAAAAACTTCAGTGCTCCAAACATGAAGGACACCTGCATGTCATTAAGTACTTACTGCTGAGCAGACAGCTTTCTGGGTCACCATCTGTTCATCAAGAGCACCAGCTCCTGGCTGCCGCTGCCCAATTCAGTGTGCTCCAGGCTTTGAACTCTCAGCCTTGGCAGCTCACAATTACTCAAAAGGTAGCATGGATGGTTCTTCTGTGTCAGCAACACAAATCAAAACACAGTGTCCCGAGAGAGAGCAATTCAACCAGGCACAGTTCAGTAAAGTGTCTTTACGGATTATAGGGGCTAATCAGAATAGCTCATAATGTATATGCCTCTGTTTGTGGTATCTACTGCTGCCCTTCTAATCTCATCAAGATGCCTGCTTATCTGTAGTTATCTGGCTCTGGTAACACTTACTGTGTGTGTTGTTTTAACAGAAGTCCCCTCTTGTGCTAGGAAGTTTGCTACCTAGGCAACTGCTCACAGAAGAAAGTTCAAAATTAAGACGCCTTCGCCCAAACAACACAACTTGTTGAAAATACTTTTTGCAGCAATAGGAGGAGCTACCTGCATAAAGCTCAGGAATAAATATCTGATCAGCTCTAGAAATTCAGAATTATTTTCCCGCTGCTCCACAGAACCAAGGTTGGCCCATTGCTGGCATTTCTATCCGAAGTTCTCAGCCTAAAGTTTCAGCCTTTTGAAGTTGAATCACCAGATGGTTCCAACTACATCAACACAATCATCAAAACAGGTGAAATTAATCACAGAGGTGAAACAAAAAAGGTAATGGCTCCTAATGCTCACTGGGGAGAATGATCATTGTGTAAAACAAAGCAGGACAAAGACAACAGGGGCTGCTCTGAGGTCTGTGAAACTGATGTAGTCTATAACCACCTTCCACATCACAGGCTTGCAACTTCTGCTTTCTTGCCTGCTGTCCTCCCCACCCAAGTTGTATTACACAATTTAAGGACTGGCACAGTTCCATATTCTCAGAGAGAGGAATGAACAAATTTTCCCATTTGGGAAAATCCTGTTCGGTATTTGATGTTTCAGAATCTTCTTAAATAAAGCCAGCAATTTATTATAGCTATAGCCAGAGCTCAAATTGAACTAGAGTTCAAAGCTGCTAAGCTTTCTCGTTCTTCTCAATGAGAGGAAAATCAGCATTTCCCTTGATTCTGGAAACAGAACTGGCTTATCCACATGACTAGAAAAGCATGTGGTGCTCCCATGAGCAAAGGAAGCCTATAATACTGACACCTCCTCCACCCCACCTAAACACAATCTACCTATCTCAAAAATGCATGTTTTTCTTCATTCTGATTCACCTTTCTAAAGGGCCTCATACAAGTGAGACTTGAAAACAGAAAGACAACGCTTGGATGGAGACTTTTTGTGCCTAAGGACCAGGGCTTCAGGAATAAGGGCCGTGGCCTGCCTGTCTGCTATCAAGAAAATATCTCTTGATTGGAAAGGAAAGCATGCACTTAGCTAGCATTCCACAAAGGAAAGGTAAGCAGGAGAAAAAATAGAAAGAAAATGCAAAAAACAACCACCAACAAAAATTTGCTTCGAAAGGAAAGAGTGAGCAACTCTATTTTGATGGTAAATGACCTCCCAACACGGCCCTTTCAGTTTCTGTAATGCATGTTTCTCTGTTCCCTCACTTTTTCACATGATGTTTGACTCTATTTCACTAGGTTTACAGGAGCCAAGTTACAAATTGATATGATAAAGGGCAACACAAGAGGTGTGACTTGCAACATGCCACAGCCTTTGTAGGAAGCAAATTGGCACCTAAATTACAGTATTTGCATATTACAGTTAAAAAGGGAACTCAATTACTTGTTAAAGCAGGACACATTTGCTATCTTTTAAAACACAAGCTTCTGCTTCCCTGACCTGCCCACATTTCACCTCTGAGAAGCTGAGAAAAACTCTTCTGTCAAGGCAAAATGGATGTCCTTATGCAAAAGCCCCAAGTTAGTTCCTTGTACCAATCTTCTGGTATCCACAACTCCACACTTGCCATTAACACTTTGTAAGATGAAGGATCCACTGCCTTCTAAGGAAAGCTTTTGTGAAATTATCATCCTGCCTCCCACCATCAACACTGTAATATAGTAAATTAGTTTGTAATTGAATTTTTCTTATCATAGCTTTCCCCAGCCAGTTAGAGAAGCCTTCAGTACTCTTAATTTTTCTTCCCTAGGAGATATTTATAATGTGGTTATCTGTTCTTCTTGAGTTTGTCAGGCAGACTAAGCTCTTTAAGCCACAGAGCAAACTTTCACCAGACACTAGTTTGCTGGAGAGTTTTTCCTTTCCTTTCTTTTTTTATTTTTTGCATCTTTTGAAAGTGTTGACACCAACACAGGATGCCTTATCCTGGTATCTCTGTCATCGCCATCATCGCCCTGGTCTGGCCCTCTCAGGCTTATGCCTAAGATTCGGTTTTAGACTTTTCTTCACAGCACTACATTCAGAGCTCATCTGCCAATTTCTCCTTCCCATGACCTCCTAAAATCCTTTTCAATCACTGCTTTCCAGATATTTCCACTCTATAAGTTTCATTCATACATATGGCAATAGTAAGGACCAAAACATGCTGTGCTAAGCCACTTGCATCATTATTTTCAGCACTGACACACAACAGGGAAAATGCCACCCAGCCCTAAGACACAGACAGACACAAAAAGGAACAGGTGGAAAGAAGCTCCCTGCCTTCCCCTGACGTCTTTCCCTCTTTCCAAAAAGGTAGAAAGAGGTCCTCAGCAGCCTCAGACTGTTAAAAATTGCTCCAATGCTCAGTTAGTAATGACTTTTGCAATATTTAACATTTTACTTATAGACTAAAGTCTAATTCTTCATTAATTTTTAAAAGGAAAAGAATTAAAATGTATTTTCAGTCTTCAGCTTTAAAAAAAATACTTGAAAGTATGACCATCGGGTTACATTAAAACAATAAAAACCTACATGGAAGGCCAGAACAAAGAATCCCATCGTTGTTTTGGATTTTCTTCATCTGGTGATTTTTAGGCAAATATCCTGACAGGAAAGGGGGAGGAGTGGGGCTGTCAGCACCATATTCAATGAGTATAATTACACTGAATTAGTGCTAAGGGGTTTAGAGAGAGGGAAAAATACTATTCCACAGAGTTAATATAAAGTGGGCTTTCATGTACATACAAACCCACAAGGAGCAAGCTACTGCCTGCTGAGACCTATTTGAGAGCCAAGGGATTGATCGGACTCGGCCAGCCCTTGCTCAAGAGAAAAGCTGCAGTTGTGAATTACTGTAAAGCAGCCTTCACATGATTGATGGGTTTACCCCCACCACCACATTTGTTTCAAAGGTCCATTTTGTCTTCTGTGGCGACGGTGTGAATTAACCCCACTCACAATGGCTGGCTGGATTTTGCAAGACCGATCCAAGGTTTAGGAGTTGGACGAAGCTTTTATCTTATGCAGCCGTGTGACTGGAAAATGAGAAGGGGATGCTGTTTAACACTCAGGCTTCTGAGGAGCACCATAACATCAACCTCCTCAAAGAGTCTGCAAACTTTCAGACCAGCCAGCTCATGCCTGGAGAAAAGTCTTTGAAGGAGCTCTGCCTCTGATCTCCCTTGCAGGCTGATACTACACCCACTCGTCCTTACATCCAAGGGACCATGAGGTGTATTTATTTCATCTCTTGTCTTTTTAACCCAGTATGTTTTCAGCAATAGGTTTTTTCTCCTTTTTCCCTATGAAGAGCAAAAGAAAGCCTCAATTCTGTATTCAGTAAAAGATCCAGAGACTCCGCACAATTTGTGATGGGATTTCTCCTCAAGGCTCAGGAACTGCAAATTGAAAGTAGTTAGAATAGCAAAGAGAACAGAAGAGAACAATCAGAAGTGGGCCCAGATCGTGACCAGCTTTTAAAGATGTCCTGAAATCTTCTGAATGGACAGTATGACACAAGAAGCAGGAATTTCATGAAAGCCCAATCACACACCTGCTTAGGGACTGTCCCACAGCATCTCAGGAACTGATTTTTCAGACAGGAATAAATAAATCTGTGTCAACTGCAAACTGCCCTGGGCTCCTCCCCATTCCCTGGAAGTTACTACATACATAAATAACATTTTGTTTCCCTTTATGTGGTAAATACATTGCTTAAAAGAGATGAAAAGAAAACCCCCCAAAAAACATATACCAGCATTCAATACTATTAACTACACCAAGTTTGCTGCAGACAAGCAAAATGTAATCTTCCTACACACAACTCTGCCAAAGCATTTCACACTGCATCATTTCATTTCTCTCGCCCCGGTCTTCCAAAAAAACATGCGTCTTATCCTACAGCACTTCCTTGGTATTCACAGTCCTGTTCTAGCCACAAGGATGAAAAAAAAAAATTATGCATTGCTACTGCAGTCCTTGGCATCCCTGTACTCCCACCACTTCTTAATCATTACTGCAGCACCCACTGCTCCTCACAGGGTGGGAGCCCTTTTTCCCAGCCCCACCATCCCAACAGCTCTCCCAAGCCTGGCCCTGGGAAAAGGCTCTAAGAGCACAACAATGCAGCTTGTTTTCCAATCAGTGTTAGGCCAGGGAGCTTCCCAGCATGTCCTGCCTAGGTTTGTCATAGCACATCAAAGTTCCCTCCCCAGGTTTAGAGCACCCTGCAATCAATCCCCTTTGGTCCTTCCTTGGACGCCACCTTCATCTGCCTTTACAGCTATGGTAGATGTCCCAGGAATCACAAAGTCAAATGTTTTGAGAGGTCTCTGCCTCTTTCAGGAGCCTCCCCAGCTCCAAACCAACCCAGCCTCCGAAGAGGCAGATGCTGAAGTAACACCAAACAGGGCCAAGCACATTTTAGCCACTACACCCAATTCTCACTCAGAAATTCTCACACCGAAATGAGTCATGACTGAAAGCACACAGTAACTAGGTTAGTCCCTGTGCACCAAACCACCCATACAGACCACAGCGAGAGCTCGGCTGTCCTGGAGTGACTGGGTTAAAAGACGAACACTCAGCATTCTTGGCAGCATATGGAAACTGCTGTCAGACCGTCTCCTGCTATCATACAACATTTCCAAATTTTATATGTGCACATTTTATTAACCCCAAAGGACAGTGTGTTCCATTTTACTGTGAAAAACTCTCAGTTGCAGAGAATCCCATAGGCCCACTGGACCAAGGTGAAGGCTCACTCCAGTCCCAGGAGGCTGGCAGTCCGTGTTTCCCCCTGTGATATGACAAAAACATTTCCACTGAGCTCTGATCAGCATACTTAAACTCTTCCCTCCCCCAGAAATCCTCTAACTGTGCAGCTCAGTCCAGTGGCATTAGCAGCTGGATCTCAAACACAGGTGTGCTATTAAGAAAGGTCAAGTTATTTCATTTCCAAAGCCTTTGCACAGAGGAGCACCATTCAAATCAGGCATGTTTTTCCTCAAGTTCCACCTAAACAATGACTGACTTTAAATAAAAGCCACTTGTTGTCATGCCTTCATTTGCCACACTCAGAGGCGTGGTAGGCAAAAGTTCTAAAAGCTCCATCATTAGAAGCAGGAGGTTATCTAGAACCTCAGTTGGCTTCTGCCACTCCTGGCGCTGTGTGTGTCACAGCAAAACCTGTAACGCATTTAGTGACTCACATGATGGCAAGGAACACTAAGCCCTTGTGCCCATGCACAGCACCCTCCATAAAAGCCACTTGAGCTCATCAAGATTAGGAATGCGCTCTTTCTTAAATCCAGCCCAATCCAGTTAACAGGCTTATATGGAAATGCTGAGAGACAGGGCTGACAAGTGGCAATGCACCTAACTTGCACGTACCAGTTTGCTAAAAAGGAAGAACATGCCAGCACTGCCTAGCTCAGGCTCACAATTGCCTCTTTCCTCTTCATATGTTCCTTTACAGATGCTTCTCTCTAAAGATATGAATTTTAAATGGTTTGGGTGACCTTTGCGATTACTAATCACTGTTATAAATCTTGTTCCACTAGCACAGAGAGAGAAAACCAACTGTTAAAGACAAGCCCATTTCATACTTCCTGATCAAATAGCCTTCCCTTCCTGCTCTTGGCGTATGTTTGCGTAAGTCCATTTTCTTCTGCTAAAAAGATGCTGGCATGCATCAAAATAGAAAAAAAAAAGATGCACAGAGATGTTTTGAGACTGCTTGTTGTGACATCAGCTAGTGGTAAGACACTACTGTCCCATCTCCCTCACTCCATCTGTGCACAGGAGTGCAACCTGGGGAAAGGGTTGCGCACAGCCTTCTGCTGAGGAGCAAGCACAGTGGCAGATGTCCAAACCCTGCCCTCCCAACCACTTCTGAGCATGCAGGATAGCTCCAAAATGAAGGCTGAAACAAAAGCTTCCTCCCTTTCAAAAAAAGAGTTGCTTTGGGATTCCATACTTAAAAGGTAATAACATTAAAGTACCCGCAACCTCAACTTACCAAGTCTTAATTTTCCATCACATGAATCAGAAACGGGAAGAAGAGGGGAGAATAAACTGCAACTTTGCAAATAATATAAATAATTCTAGGAGTTAAATGAAAGACATTTTAGAAGTGTGTTACTATGAGAAGTTAATATTAAAATCATTTTCTGTGAGGTGCAGGGAGACTAAGCCAGCATCAGACAAAATAAACACAGTCAGATTTAAGGGAAAATGGGTAGTTTGCACAGGATATTTCACTTCTGACAACATATTTGTTTTCAAATAGTTGTCCATTTACCACAGCTGAAAAGCATCAGGGCAACAAATTAGATGTACATGGGTGCAATTAGCTCACATTTCTAACATCACAGCTTCCTGAAGCAGTTTGCCCAGGTGTTAATTAATAAATAAATAAATAAATAAAATCACCCCTACTGCCCCAACAAGGCAGAAGCACAAAAATTGTTAAATTATACAGCCAGTCTAAATCACAATGAGCCTATTTATATATATACATTTATTTTTACATATATACATATATTTACATATATACATTTATTTTAGTTACTTTGGTGGACCTTCAGATACCTCAGAGCAGGCTTTTAGCTAAAATGCTTAGAGGGAATTCTTCTAAAAGGCAAAAATATGCAATATTGCACACATACCAGCTAAGGAAGAAGAAGTCAGAAGGACAAATAGGACTCTTCAGGCTTTCCTCGCAGGAAGGTACAGTAGGGGAGAAATTCTGAGCTACAGTCTTGAGGATGATAATATACAAGTTTCCAATTCAGACCCCGGTTGATCAATGTGAAATAGTTGGTGATCAAATGATGACATTACCATTTTCTGTAAAGGTGAAAGTGCAGTAATTTTTATAAATGATTTCTTATCAGTGGAACCAATTCACACGGCAGCAGTTAGTTTGAAGACTGCAAAAGGAAAATCTACAAGGAGTAAGTCTCAAACAATGAAAAAGAATTGATTAAGGAATTAGGTAGGGCTGCTTCTAGACCAATTTCCAAAGCGGGGACTGCGACAGTTCAGACACATCTCCTCAGGATGTAAACACAGAATTCTCTCACAGGCATCTGAAATTTTTACACCAAAGTTACAGCCTGATTATGGTGTATGACTGGGAGGCTACCAGTTTAAGGGAATCAGGTTTTAAAAAATCACAGAATGTGGGAGTCGCTTCTTTCTGTTCCCTGAGAGATGTCCTTTCAAAAAGCACGCCAAGAATGAGCACAGATATTCTGAAATGATGCCAAAGTGCAATCACTGATGATACTCCTGGTCAGTCAGAAAAAAAAGAAAACAAAATTACTTCGCAAATGTAGTTTAAGAATTTATTCACTCACAGAATGTCTTTAAGAGAAAGGAAATGGAAATGCAGCCCAAGTGAAACTAATAGGAGAGAACAACTTTGGCAGGTGAGATGTAAAATGGAGATTAAGAGGTCCAAGAGCACAGCTGAAGAACAAGGAAGCAAATACACAGTGACAAGTAATAAGGCATTCCCTGAGCACAGGGAGAAGCTGGAACTCCAGAAGAGCCGGTGGGTCCTGCAGACTCTCCTGACGCAAAGTCAAAGAGAGATAGCACAGAAGTTAAATGGCTCCTCGGCTTTGGTTTTCACTGCAAAGTAGGGAAGAGAGACACACGCCCCAGGGTTATACACGTAAAGAACTGGAGGCAGAACTGCCAGACAGAGTTAGGGGAAATAAAATAAAGCAAATGAAAAAAAAAAGAAACTACTCAAGAAATTGGATTGCACTACACTGCATTTCCAGAGCTGAGAAAAGTCAGTTAAAGGCAAGTGTGAACCAGCTAGCCTGAAACAGGAGCCCCACAAACCAGAGAAGTCCAAAAAAGCACATCTTTCACAACAATAAATCATGCCTCACTAACCTACAAAAAGGCTTTAAAAACATATCCTGGCTATTTTTCACTACATGTAAATTGTTCAGATTTTCAAAGGCTTTGAAACTGTTAGGAGAGCTTTGTCATCTTGGGACAAGAGGAAAGGTCCAGTGACTCTTTCAATATTAGCCAAGGAACAGAGACTCCCAGGATAAGAACAATAATGATTTTTTTCATACAAAAGGGAGATGTTTTAGCACCGCAAGTACTGCTCAGGATCAGTGTTGCAGAAGGCATTTTTGAAGCATCTGAGAGAAAGAATGGAAAACAAGGCCACAAAACACGGTGCCCATATAACGTGGCGTTAACCAACTTGTCCTCACAACCACCCGAGCAACTGGACAGCACAAATACCAGATAAAATCCACCACAGCCACATTGAAGTCATGCATCTGCTTCCATACCACTGTACACCAGCGACTACTGAACTAACTCCTAGACATCAAAAAAGTTCTGGAGACAGACGATGTCACATCCCTGTGCCTAGCAAAAGAGTCATTCCAGAGAAGACAAAACTTTAGAAGAGCTCTTCTAAAATTCTAAACTCCAATATGACAGAAAATGTTTGACTGTGGAAATCGTAACATAATTATAGAATGCTGGGTTAAATTGCAACTAAATGTGATTGCTAGAATAAGGGCATGAATTGTGAGCACACTTAGAAATAAAGAAACTGAAATGTTCTGTTGATTTAGAATTAGGCACGGGGCTGTAAAAGGCTACTGAAAACGAGAAACATGAGAGAAAGTGCAATATCTGTGAAAGGTGACCTACTGCACTATTTCAACAGAAGAGAGATTAAAGCAAAGACAAGTTGAGGTTATGAAAATAAGGGCATTATAGACAAATGAATTCAAAATTACGATTCAGGAAAGCTCAGCTATTCAGAGTAATGAAAATACATCTTCAAAACCAAAACAGATTGCTTGTGGCTTATCTGTTCAGGGGGAAATCCCTTTCAGATCTGCCCACATTTAAAGCTAAGGAAGATGAACACTACTTGCAAAGAGTTTTAAGAAGCCCATACAAGCCTGGTTTTAGAGAACTCAACCCATGCTCTTCCATCCCCTCTCACATCACGTACAGTTGGGCTGCTGCTCACAGAGCACGATCCATGCCCTGGGAAAACCTCGGCCTAACTCACAGACTGACCCAGCTGCTGCTACAGAAGCACTTTCTGCCTTCAATGGTTTAGCTCTGTAAGGCACCAAAACTGGGACCTGAACCTGAGCAAGGAAACCACAGCTCACCTGGGATCAGCAGCTTCTGCTATTCCAAAAAGCATTTAGGCCTAGAATATATTTTTTAAACCTGACATAAATGAGATTAGAAAAATATCCCTTTCATTTCATACCAATCACGCTTTGCATCAGGCAGTGAAAACTATGCTTATTCTCTCCTAAGGGCACTGATCAAAGGCTAAAATATCTTTTGCAACAGAAGTTATGATTATATGGGGAGAATAAAAATAAAGAAAAAAGAAACAAAATTCAAAACATCATGTCCTGTGAGGCAACTGAAGAGGACATGCACAAGTTTTGGGGAAAAAAATGAAATAAAGTTTGTATTTTTGTTCAATTCTATAATAATAGTAATTGTAAATAACAATTACAAATTATTACAACTGTTTACAATTATTTTGTATTTTGTAAATAGACAACTTGATAATAGCTTATAATTATTGCAACTATTTAAAATATTTACAAATACTACATTTGGATTTTAATTGTCAGAGGTATGCTTTGAAGAAAATTTTAAACTGATCAGGAAAGGATAAATTTGAGAAAATGCTCCTCATTCCCCACTGCTGTATTCTATAGCACTTAGTTGTGAGACATCACGATCATAAAAATGCACTAATGAACAGCACCAGCTGGACACCACAGGGCATCACGAAGAGCTTACTGTAGCCAATGTGCCTATCTCATATGTAGGCTAAGTTCTTGTTTCCATTCTCTCAATGCCCATTAAGTGCTGAAAGTGTTCAGATACAAACTAGAATTCCACTGACCTGGAACAGAAATCATGGATTCAGTAACTCAAAAATTTCCATTTTGATAAGCCTTAGATTAAAAATTTCAACCTCAATTTTTCTTGACTTAAGACAGATCATTTACACTTCACAGACTTCTCCTGCTCTGAGTTTTTTGTTTGTTACAGTTTAAATAAGACAAGAAATTCCCACCCACAATTACTTGAGAAATCTCAGTTGGTAAAATCCCAACTGGAATCAGAGCCTTATTGCACATGCCGAAAGTGTCAATGCATCAAGATGTGAACTTGTCATTTACAGTACATGTTGCACAATTGATAAGTCTAAAGTTATCTAACACGTTTTTGCTATCCATCCCTACAGTTCTGAAAGTTTCTCCAAGCAGAGACTTGCTTTTGGTATGTGTGTAAAGCCTCATGTCAGGGCAAAGTCTTTACACATCTCTCTCTTTTTCTCTATAAAAACACACGCCTGCCATACCCACTCAACCTATATGGTTGTGGTTAGCACAGGAAAGAGGGGTTCTTATTTAAAGGACTTTCAGACACAGCCATAAATAATTCAAACTGAAATATAGTACACAGCAATTAAATGAACAAAGCAGATGCTGTAAGATGCCACCTTTATTTTTCAAGACCTTTTCTTGTGTGGCAGTATTCAACCTACAGCTATTCTCAAAAGCTCTCATCCTTTGGGAAAATTAGTACAGAGGTGCTGTATTTGGGCACAGAGAAGCAGCCAAAGAAAGGCCAGGACCATGTAGGACATTGTACCACCAAGTAAGAAGAGGTGCTTGTAAATGTTAACTCAGTTGCAAAATACTGGAAATGCCTATAAGTATTTTTGAAAGCAGCTTCAAAATAACTTTTCTGGGTCAATACTATGAGTAAGAACAGGAAGTTCACACACTTCTCCTTTTTGAACTTCAGATTTCTTTTCCTTCATGAAAATATGACCAATTTTGCAGGTAGTTACAAACAGAGAGAGAAAATGTTCCCCTCTCTCCTACATCTCTGATTTCACCCAACTTTATCAAACATTTCAGATGTTAATCCCAGAAGATTTCTCCCCTCAGAGATAAAATCAAGGGCTGATCCCAGCGGGAAGATGGCAGCCCCCACCTCTCATCAGGATAAACCCAGAACCTTCACAGCACCAGACTGTCATTCAGGGACAGGTTTGGCCAGGGGTTATGCACGGCCCAGACTCTGCTTTGGAAAGTCATGGTTCTGAACATGGACTAACAGAAGCAGTTTACACTGGAAAGTGGGAAACCCAGCTCATCATTAGCTTGACTTTACACAAAAAAAAAAAAAAGAAAAAAATTTATACAAGAGCAGTTCATGCTTAAACAGGCATCCAGAAAAACACCAAGGGAAGCTGTCAAAGGCCCCACGGTAAAAGTATCACTGCAAAATTTATCACAAGAGCTTTCATCCCCACCCACTCACAAAGGGCATGGACCTGAACCCGTACTGCGTCATCAGAGAGTTTTATTTCCACTAATTATGTTAAAGTTATAAATGACGTTTGCACGATCAAGCAAAGATTTCACATCACTTTTAAATTTACTTTGTCTAAGTAAATCCCACTGTTCTCAGTGAGGTAACTCAGAGCCCATAAAGATGTTCCAACAATGCATGAGACATGCAAAGATTACAGCTCAAATTAGAAGTGATGGAGGGAAGAGAACAGCACCTCTTAAAACCCATACACCTATAATCCCAGTGACCACTCAATATTAATGAGTCCAAAATGCAAACTAAAACCCATTTAACAACAGGCTCTTGACCTAACAAACATGAAGGGAGAGGAGCTTGCCTTTTCTTCTTTACCACCCCATAAACACCGTTCCCACGGTATTTGCAAGCACAGCAAAGACTAGATTCAGTGTAGATACCCCTACTTAGGCAGCCCATAATCCCTGCAGCTCTTTATAAATCCTCTGCTGGTGGATGGTCCGTTTGGGATAAGTACTAGAAGGAAAACGAGAGCAACCTTCAGGCTCCTCTGAACTCTACAGATGTCTGGACAAACTGGCCAGAGGATCACCGTAGCGTAACCGGCTTGCATATGGGTTTCTGGTTTGGTTTGTAGGGCTTTTCAGTTTGGTTTGTGGGGGGTTTTTTTGTCCTTCTGCTGCATAAACAAGCCTAGAAGAGGAGGAGGCCCAGAGCACGGAACAAGTATGCTAATGCCAGATCGTACCAACTGCCATGCCAACAGCAATCACACACACACGCCTGCTCACACGCTGCTGCCAAATAATCACTAAAGCAAACATCAACTACAGAGATTAGCAAAAGCGTCTGACAACGCGCAAATCGGACAAGAAACACGGGCTGAAGGGACAGCTTAGCAAAGTGAGGATTTAGTAAGTGAAATGACATGAAGTTCCTGAATCAAAGCTTGCATCATTTTTGGAAGACTGCTGAAAATCCTATCTGTTGGCTAGTAGATTTTTTCCATCCGCCCGTCCCTACTGCATATCAGCTGCAGCCAGACAGGCTTCTAATAAAAGCAAGTGACTCTTGCACAAAGGAAAACATCTTTCTGGCCTCTGGGAAGGCAGCAATCCAAGCAAACAACCAGGCACTCAGGTGGCACAAGCTATTGGGAAGCAACCATGGCATCTCAGGGGCTTTTCAGCACCAAAAAGCAAGCTAAGTCCCTACAGTAAAAGACTGGTTTTCCAGGTGAAACCATCCTCGGCAGAAAAAGAATTCCAAATTATTTCTGTTTAATGTCATGGGGTGGGGAGGCTACTTTTAAACGTGTATTTTTTGTTGTTCAAGCTAAAGGAACAAAGTGTTTTCTACCAGAATTAAGGCAGAATATCAGGACAATCTCTTGATTTATCTTTAATTTACTAAAAGATGCTTCACTCCAAAGGCACTTTCAATGAAAGCAACGAGATTTTGCTGCAAGTGCAAGAAGTCACAACCATTTTGCAGCATTATAGCTCATTTGTGTCTTATTTTAAAGAATCTTTTACCAAAACAAAGGAGGGGGTACTCTTTCTAAATCTTAAACTGAATTACATATTCCGTATTCTGATGGAAGCTCTTGCTGAAGCATCAAGTTGCCTGAATAATGTTTGGAGGATGTGTGCCTGGTTAAATATTAATCTCTGCTAGACAGGAAGAATATTATTTCTAGTGAGCTGAAAAAGAACTAAATATTGAAATGGAACAAGCTTGGCTGTCTGAAAGCAAACTGTGACTCTGTAGCACCACTGCACAGACACCACCATATCAGAACTGCCATCTTTCTACCAAGGCTATTTCTAAATCACTTCCTATCTTACTTTCAAAGACAATAGACTTTCCTCAAGAGATCCAGCTCTTACCATCTGACAAAGTGCCTAAATGAGCATTACAGAAATGTTAAAATGGGCATTTTGAGATAATGTCACTCTTCCCACTGTTGCTCACATGCTGTAAACCTGCTAAAAAAACCAAAAAGACAGAACACCTAAAATAGTTATCTTTAAATACAAAGTTTTTGATATAGCAAATATCCTTACACAATGTATTAAGCACATGCTGGATGCTCCTGTCACAGAGGAAAAGATTCTACAGACTGTGAGCCTTCTGTTGTTGGCTACAGATGGGTGCATACATTTGCATTGCGCTACTAAGGCTCCTTTGCACCTCGAGATACACGATGTGTGAGGAGTAGAGCTAAAAAAATAAATAAATACATAAATGAATCTGTTGTTCTAGTGATCCAGTAGAAACAAGGAAGCCTTAAATGCAAGGGTCGTATCATCTTTAGTTGGTTATGAAACTAATGCCACTGTTTGCATGGCTCTGAGGAGAAAAAAAAACCAAAAACATGAGAACAAAACAGGTTTTGTGCCTGATATCCACTGGAACTGGATCTGAGAAGTTAGTTCAGTTATTTCTGTGCAGGGACACTCTGGCTTCCACAGATATATATGTATATATTTACTGTTTGTGTCAACACACGAGGAATTCCTATGTATGCATGGAGTCAAATTATCTGGTTTTTTGCCTTTTTAATCCTTAGGGACAGAAAAGGCAACAGGTAGATGCAATTAGCGAAGTCAGATGATGAAGACAACAGCAGAGTTGTCTCTGTGCCTAAATGAGCTCACAAGACCAAGACCAAATTTGCACCCAAGCCTGAGAATCAGTCTATCTCCACCTCATAGTCCTGTCCTGTCTCCACTCAGCTGGACCAGCCTCCCTAAAATATCTGAGCATCAGCCCAGGTGTGCAGATGAGGCTTTCAGAAGGAAAGCAGAGCCCATACAGCCTTGTCTTCCCTCCCAATTGTTCTGTCTGGTTTTACTCTTGAGAGGACAGTTTTTGTATGGACAGGGAATTACTCCAAAAATATTGATTGAAGATGGCAAAATTCTGTTTCATTTATGTGGTTAGCTACCTGTAGACCAGTGTCAAAATAAGGATTTAGACCGGGGTATTAAAGAACTTCTCCTCTTCCCGAGCCACAGCCATTTGATGATGGTTTCATCCGCAACTAAACAGGGGATCTTTACAAGGTCCAAGCTATGCTGAAACTGTGCAGAAACTAATGAGGAAGGAAGATTTTTATAATGCTCTCATGAAACATTTAACGAGCTCTGAAATAGCGCTGGCAGGCCTCAAAGGAGAAAGGCCCAGTTTAAAACTGAACTTTGTAGTTCACTAAATGGCAGTGTGCTGGAGCCCCAAGCACTATTTATTTTCAAAGACTATTTTTATCAGAAAATACCCAACTCCTGTAATGCTCTTCTGCTCTAAAAGTCTTTACTCCTCTGTTGCAGATGCCATGCAATCAGTGGCACTTGCCAAGTAATGTGCTCCTAAGGTCCAAAATGATACATTAATACATTTTTCTTAATGTACTGTACTTAATGAACTGGATTTTGCCTCAGACATAGTTAGCTCAACTCCTCACCTCCAGAGGTCATCCCTAATGAAACCAGAATGTGCCATTCTGGGAAGGCAAGGAAGGGCTTTTTGGAGTGGAGCGATGGTGAGGGTGAAAATACCCTGGCGGCTTTATCAGGAATACAGCTTGCTCTTTATCACACTCCCATTCCCCCTTCTCATCTCCCATCAAACTGCCTACAGCTGTGTTCTCTCAATCTTCAGCCTGAAAGACATGAAAAAGCAGTCTGCAAGACGACTACAGTTTTTAAAAAGTCACTCCCACACATACAGACAAGGAAGGAAACAAAAAAGTTAAAAAATGAGAAAATCATCACAGTGCCGCTGCAGAAGGTCGAGCCAGATATTTTCAATGGCATAGTGATCCTGTTCCTTGGAATAAAAGAAGGCAAGACATTTTGGCCAAGAGAGTGTCTAGTTAGGTGAAGTCCTACTGACCCCTTCTACCATGATAAGGTGAACCACTGCTGAAAACAAACTGAACTACTTTAATGCCACCACCTGCAACAGGTCCTTTTAAGTCTTGAAGATCCTTTCTTTTCACTAGGGAAAAAACTGTAGGAGCCTGGAGAGGGTCTGAAAAGTACTGACGAACTTGGCATCACAAGATCAGTTCTTCTGGCCACTCAGAACAAGCAAAACACTAAGTAGCAAATTCCATATTGACTGCCAGCTCCTATTTCATGGGTTGGATCAGGCTCATGTAGTAGTGGGATTAAAGAGTTTCTTCATCTGATGACGACTTCTGTTCAATCTAAAATCAATGGTTTGCAAAGCATATTTAATTTTTTTTAAAATCTATATGGTCTTTATTTAGTGCCTAATACTGTTGACATGAATAACAAGCAGTCAGTGCCCTGAAATTTAGTGATACACAGAAGATTTGCCTTTTCTCATCGGGCTTCACTGCTGCTGTGTCAGTCCACAGACACCACCATACCATTTCTTACGCAACCACTCTGCTCTGTGGGTTATTGTAGCAAAACAAAAACATCCACATTACAGAAGACATTGCTGGCTCCTTTAATTCCATTTTTCCACAGTGCTTCTGCTGAAGAAATTGATGTCAGATGACTGACTCAAATTTCCCCCAACTCCCCTCAAATACACATTGAACACTTGACAATGCCCACTTTTCTATTTTCCTCTCCACGGCTCCATTGGAGAGGACCCTCTGTGCATTCAGAGCAGCACAATGAAGAATGATTTCCAAAGAATTAACTTGGAGCCATTGAGACTTGGATGTTTTCAAAATGACTCTATTGTGCTCAAAGGATTCTAGACTACCCCAGCTACTCTAGAAGAGAGTCTTTTTCCCCTTTCTCAAAACATCCATCCCTTGAGCCATCCCTGGAGTGCATTGTTGGGGCTGATTCCTTAGTGCAGCAAGTTCCATCAGTCAAAGCTCAACAGATACAAATAATATCAGGATATGGATATAAATTAGTGCGACAGACCCTAAATAGTTTTGACAGGTTTAGTAAGTATATATAGCGACACAGAATGCTATTCCTGCTGTCAGACATCAATATGTAGACAGAAGATTGGGGGCACCATGGAAACTCAGCGACATAAGAGTGGTATTGATTGGATAGAAAATGAGGCTGCAATTTAAGCTTAAGGCTGCCAGAGATGCCAAGAATGGAGAATGACCTCCAGCAGTGAATTTTCAGCATAAGCTCCCTGTGAACAAGCCAGTCCAAGAAGGATAAATCAGGGACAAGCTCACCAGGGATATGGCTCAAGCGAGTGTCGGCTACCCTAAGCAGATGAGAATCACCCTATGTGTGCACGCGTTACAGTGACCTAGTTCGTTCAAAGACAGCATTTTGTACGGTTTATTATGGAGCCTTGAAACAAAGAGATTTCCTCAATTAAAGTCCTGAAATGCATCCTCTAAATGAAAATGCTTTTGATACACTGATCAGCAAGAGGTTGTAAATATCGAAGCAAAGCATACATTGTTAAAGACCAATTCCCACAGAAAACACCACAGTTGGGAATGTAGGTAATGAGGGGGCCTGAACAGAGCAGAAGCAATGAGCCATGCCAGCTCCATCCCTAATGCCCTGGCCTTACACTAAAACATTTGTTATACCATAACACTACATAAATTGTATTTTCCTTGACAAAAAAAAAACCCAACACACACAGAAAAAAAAATAGTATGAGTTAAATGAGTGCATTTTCAGAGCTCCTGTAAAGGATTAGTTTTAATTGTTATGTGAGGACTCAAGAACAACCATTCCCAGAATGATCAAGAAGAAACAGAGGACGTGTCGAGGAAGTACCTTGCTGGAGCAACGACTGCTGGAAGTTTGCTAAGTAATAATACTCACATTCGTGGCAGAAAGATCAATATACACAACACATCCATCAGTACAGCTGTGTCAGGAATAAGACAAGCCTCCAAAGTGTCCCCAGTGTCAGTATGGGGCGTAGAGCTCAGGCATATGGTACTGGGATAGCAGCACCATGTTTTGTAATACTATAGTAAGACAAACCTTCTGCTGGCAAGGATGCATCAGCCACAGACTGCATCTCAAATAACTGGGGAGAGACATCTGGATAATTGCAAAAAAACCTGTTTTTCTTAGGCCACTTCTACACTATGAACAAATATTTACCATTTGTGAAAGAAAGATTTGTTGCTGGCTTCTCTTTTTCCCCACCCAAGAGCTGGCTCAGGAGCAAAGTCGGTGAGTTTCTGTCCTTCAGTTTCACCCAAAGCTTCATACATAAAAAAAATCACTGGTTTAGCTTAGCGTGGAGACAAGAGTATATTAAATCTTCACTTTCATTCTCTCCAGCAAAAGTCGCTAAATTATGCGGCAGAAATTTCTTTTGCTGCTTTTTGGTGTCAGTTATGGGGGTTTAGGGGTTTTTTAGTCCAATGAAGTACCCTCTCCAAGCACTTCCAAATTTTAATTCCTACAGCAAATTAACAAATTTTGGCACAAATACACCGTTTCCTTTTCCCCTTCAAACTATTTCTCATGATCAAAAGTTCAGACTTTTTTTTTTTCATTCTTATTCCTTTGCAGGGAGGAAATCAAAACAAACAAAGCAAAACAAACACACAAAAACATTAAATTTGTTTTGTAATCAGCTCAAGAACACTGCTCAGAACACAGACTAACCCAAGTATTTCTTTTCCTTCTCTCTTTCTCTCTTCATCCCTTCCCTCCTTCTCCCTAATACAGAGAGTTCAACACACAGTCTATTTCTTGTCCAAAAAGTTAACCTTTGCTAAAAGCTCAAAAACAATCAGTGCCCAAAGGGAAAACAAGGAAAGGACATCAACTCAAGAGTTGATGAGCCACAGGTAAAGCGTTCCTCTACCGTAATACCAGTCATTTCAAGCAAGCAGGCTCTAGTTATAACACCACTACCCATAGCTGCAGGGTTATGTCACAGAGAAAGATTTAACTCATCACAAACATTTCCCCAACCAGTCTCTCGGGTGTACATCCTAGAAGCCAGCTCCCGAGGGTACCACTAAGTTAAAGCACAGTAGACGCTCACCACCAAGGCAATGCCACTGGCAGTGTGGAAGAGAGGTGCAACAGCCAAGTGGAAAATGTAAGAGGAGCAGATAAGCGCCTGAAGAATGAAGACTACCTCTCCCCTATGAAAAGTTATACTTTTAAAAAGGAGAGAAGAAAGGAGGGTAAGGAGTTAGAAGCATCAAGGTTGGAGACCATGAAACATTTGTAGAGTAACATATGTTCAACAAAGAGGAGACCGTGTTTTCACCATTGTTAATGTAGATTTTCCCCCAGCCTATCCCTCCTGAGGAAGGGGAAGACACAAACTAAAGACGGCAGTTTTAGATAGATCTAGCAGCACTTGCTAGATTTAGTTATTTCACCAAAAGTAAACGAGAGATAAAAAGGCAAAGTCCCAAGAAAAATACCAGCCGAAGCGCTCGGTCTGAAGGTACAATTTAAACTCCCGAGTCTCAGCCGGGACATTCCTGGCACAGGGTACTGGGACCCCCAGGGGGTTGGCCGCTCTGGGGTCACTTCGCTGCCCTTTTGTCCTCTCAAAACGGACCTGCCCGAGTACTCCTGCCTCCCTTCCCCGCTGGGTCACGTCACCCACCGCCACCCCTGTCCCTCTCGCCCCGCACGGGCATTTAAACGCTCCCAGGGACCGAACGGCCGCCGCCGCGGCAGCGCTCCGCACCTGGCAAAGCGCGGTCCCGTCCCTGCTCCCCGGCACTCCCAGACCTCTCCCCCACCTGCCCCTCGGCCAGGTGTCTCCGGGGGCTCAGGTGCGCCCCTCAGGTTCCCCCCTGCTCCCACCCAGCCCCGCGGCTCCTCTGGCCGGCCGCCTCCTGCGGAGCGCTGCTGGGGCAAGCGTCCCGCAGCCACGGCAGGGACGAGGGGAAGCGCTTCCCACCCTGCCCCGGCGGAACAAGCGCTGGAGGCACCAGCCGCTGCCTC
>VZRS01004414.1:269319-320984 GCA_013398055.1 Ifrita kowaldi | reverse complement strand
GCTGGGCTGGGCTGGGCTGGGCTGGGCGGGGGGCGGGACGGGGCCGCTCCGCTGCGCTCCTCTCCGCGCTCCTCGCTCTGGGGTTCGGCCGCAGCTCTCCCGGGAGGAGCGCACCGGGGAGCGCCCGGTGGGCGCGGCGCTGAGCCAGGCCAAGGACCCCTACCGGCCTTGTTAGCCCAGGCAACTTGCCCTCCTCTTCATCACCCAGGGAGAGGGCGAGCCAAGGGCAGGGAGATGCACCTCGCCCTACACCCCGGCAGGTGCGGGGTTCAGCTGCCTTCGCAGGTACAAACGTCCACCGCAGCTTTTGCCCGGGTCGCCTTTGGCTGTCAGAGTTTGGAGTGCTCTAACTTCGACCTCGCTGATTTCCAGCTTGCCGTTTTGACCACGGGAATGATAGATTGGAAATACTGCTGGGGAGTCGGAAACAAGAAAATAAATAAATAAAAAATTAAAAACCCAAAGCTGACCCCTTCTCCCCCTCAACTCTCCAACCCCAGCTTTCAATTTCAACTTGGCCTAAAAGTGCTATTAGAACAACTTTTGCCATGCCATTTTCACACTTTTGGTCGTAGTGGTTGCTGGAGTTGCATCAAGGCTTTCATTTAGGAGCAGGCTTTTCCAACTTTTAGGTTCATTACGTCCACTGAATAAGAGTGTTCCCCAATCCACAGCTTAATTTAAAACTAAGTGGACTTGTTCCAAACTCCAGGCAATTTCTGTGTAATTCCCTCTCCCCCGAGCAAGTCTCTGCCTTCACTTGAAAGACTGGGCCCATTCACTGCTTAGGTCTCAGCTGGGTTTGCAGCTTGCAGCTCCCGCTCCAGGTTTGCAAAGAAATCCAGTTCAGATTCCCCTCCTGTTTCCAGAGGAATGAGCTAAAAAATGTAATTTGTCTGGCACCGTACACATTGCATCATCTAACACCTACCATCTGTGACAATGAAAAGCACTGTACAGCCAGTCCCAGTGCGGGCAATTGCACTCACCTGGAGTCCTTCTTAGTAAAGTAAACTAACCCCTTCCATCCACACCTTGGCATCTTCTTTTCATCACACAGTTATGTGTTCAGTCCTGNGTCCCCGGTGAGCAGCGGCTGGTTCTGCCGCCGCGCGTCCCTGCGCTTCCCCACGGACGGGCTCACCGGCCGCCGCCTCACGCCCCGCTCCGCCCGCGCCCCAGCTCTCTCTCCTGCCGGAGGTTTCTCGCCGAGATTTTTATACTGGAGGCAGGGAACCTGATCCGCGCTTTGACTCGGCGGAGCCCGGGCTGCGGCGAGAGGAGGGAAGGCAGGCGGGCGCCGGGGCAGAGCGAGCGGCCNTCGCTGATTTCCAGCTTGCCGTTTTGACCACGGGAATGATAGATTGGAAATACTGCTGGGGAGTCGGAAACAAGAAAATAAATAAATAAAAAATTAAAAACCCAAAGCCGACCCCTTCTCCCCCTCAACTCTCCACCCCCAGCTTTTAATTTCAACTTGGCCTAAAAGTGCTATTAGAACAACTTTTGCCATGCCATTTTCACACTTTTGGTCGTAGTGGTTGCTGGAGTTGCATCAAGGCTTTCATTTAGGAGCAGGCTTTTCCAACTTTTAGGTTCATTACGTCCACTGAATAAGAGTGTTCCCCAATCCACAGCTTAATTTAAAACTAAGTGGACTTGTTCCAAACTCCAGGCAATTTCTGTGTAATTCCCTCTCCCCCGAGCAAGTCTCTGCCTTCACTTGAAAGACTGGGCCCATTCACTGCTTAGGTCTCAGCTGGGTTTGCAGCTTGCAGCTCCCGCTCCAGGTTTGCAAAGAAATCCAGTTCAGATTCCCCTCCTGTTTCCAGAGGAATGAGCTAAAAAAGTAATTTGTCTGGCACCGTACACATTGCATCATCTAACACCTACCATCTGTGACAATGAAAAGCACTGTACAGCCAGTCCCAGCGCGGGCAATTGCACTCACCTGGAGTCCTTCTTAGTAAAGTAAACTAACCCCTTCCATCCACACCTTGGCATCTTCTTTTCATCACACAGTTATGTGTTCAGTCCTGGCATGGCTGTGCAAGATTTGCACCACCGGTAGGTTTAATGACAGTGATGTAATTTAAAACAACACTTTTGATTTGCAGTGTAAAGTGATGGCTTGAGATGGAGAGAATATCCTTTCTAGCAGCTGGATGGGTGGAAATGAGCGCTCAATAGTATTTGTGTTTCAGAGCATGCAAGGCTGAATGAACGCTTGAGAGCCAGCCTGCACCTTCCTGATGGCTTCTCAGTGAAATCCTAGCAGCACGGTGCTAAGAAAAACAAGCATCTAGAGAAAGAAACTTTCCATCAAAAAACACCTGGTAGTGGTTGACACTTTTCAAGAAATTCTCCATACAACCACTACAGCACATTTCAGATGATCAATCCTGTCTGAGTAACAAAGTAGGAAAGAGAACAATGGCCATAAGTTCACCTTGATTGAAACCAAAACAGATTGCATCAAAATGGATCAAGAGATTTCTTACTTTTCTCACAGAAATCTGAGTGTTAGCCAAAACACTGCAAACTTAGCATTTTCATAAAAGAGTGGAAAGTTTCTGCAGAAAGCAACTGCTTTTCACAAAGATATGCGTAATGTTAGAAGCCTCATTTGGTCACTAAATTTTGAAGCAATGTCAATAGTTAATCTTCAACCAAATTTGCTCCCAGATTTTCTCCATGCCTAGTTTTTTATGGCTCAGACATTATTTTCCTAAAACTGAGTCTACATGCACAGAAACTACTTTTGTGTGTTATTTGACTCATAATCTCCAAAATAAAACTGCAGACAAGGGTAGGAGAGTTTCTCAGGGGACAGATCATTGTTCGAAGCACCTATGACTGAAAAAAGGAGTATCTCAGTTTTTGATTGCCAAAAAGTAAATGTGTTTTGATGTTCATGTTATTTGTTTCAATGGCACCTTGAGGCTTAAAGGAGGTTTCCATTGCAATAAGCTCTGTACAAACACAGAAAAAATATTCATTGCCCCAAATTGCTCACTGTGTTGGATACATTTGATATCAATGGAGCATAACACTTGAATTTCTTGACGGAACTTTTGCTATTGAGATGGAACCTGTTAAGACACAGAAGAAGATGGGAATGTGAATACAGTGCAGTTTTGAGAGGACAAATGTAATTTCTTTCTCCAAGAGAAAGATCACCAGCTATATGTTAATCACAGCCTGTGGCACTGGTTCCCAGTGGGAAACAGCAGTACAGCAGGGAGAAAAGGGATGGATGGAAGATAAACTGTGACTATTTAATTTCACAGGGATGTTTTCCTTAGTAAAAGAATAGTAAGGTTGGAGATGCTTATCTCCAGATCTTCTCTGCTGTTTTGTCTCTCTTGCCTTTTTTTTCCTCAGATAATGATATATTTGCTGCATGATTTCTGGAACTGCAGACTAGTCAATATTTTTTGTGATATATAGGAAAATCCTACTGAAAAAATACTTTTTGACTATTACTTTCCTACTCTGAATACAAAGGTAACCAAGAAAAGAGACTTTGCTCACAGATTGTCAGGGATACTTGTCTTTAAACATTTCCTCAACATTTGTTTACAGCTACAGGTTCCACTCTGGTCAAAAAACAGTGGTGAGGAATGGACTGGCAGCTGTAGAAGTTCAGTTTCTGTTTTCATGTATCCTCTTTGCTACCTGAAGTAGAAATGCACAACCTAATGAGTGAGACGGCTGAAATACCTGTTAAAAAGGAAAAGTGAAGGTTAGAGCCATAACAAGCTGTAAAAGGACCTTTGATGCCACGTGCAAATGGTCTCATAAACAATCCAGAAGTACTAGATCCTAATTAGGGTCCCAGTTCAATCGGTAAAAGTTTTTGACAATTTTGGGGAAAGAAGCTCCCAGCTTCAGACACACTTTTTGCCAAAATGCAGAGAGCAGCCCATAATAAGTTCCCCTTAACTAGGTGGTTTTTTCCCTTTGAAAAAAACATAAACACCAAGTTTTCTCTTTGAAGGTGGGGTTTTTTGTTACCCTTAGGTAATCATTTCACAACCCACCTGAAGGAGATAGTTGGAGCTTCTAACAGGAGCTTGTACTTTTTTTTCCGCTTTAAGGTGGCCTTAAAAAATTCTGACTCTAAAGTTCAGAGAGCAAGTCAGAGGACAAGGCTTTATGTAATTTTCTCTCAAGAAGAGCTTCCCCGTTTTCGGTCCCACTGCTGAGTAGGTTAGAAGGTCAGCTGGAGCTGAGTTTGCCTTGTTTGTTTCACCTCCACTGTAAATATCAATTTCTTTCTCTGCCCTCCCCAGCCGTCAGCAACAGCAGCTCCAGGAAAATGTAACTTGATTCCAGGAAAGCAGAGAAGAGAACCCCGTAACAGTTTGAAGGTTTTTTCACCTTTTGCTCCGTTGTTGTTCCTGAGCTATTGAGCTGCTAAGCCCTGGCAACTGAGTGCCCTGCATCCCTGCTCGTGCGCTCAGATCAGATTTCCATTAGTGATACTGAATTATTTAGTGAATGCATTGAAGATTGAAATCAGCTACTTCTGAGCTGTGTACCCTCTCACTCTATCTTTCATTTCAAGCCCGCACAATATCATCACAGGGACTATCAATCTTATAATTGGAGTAGAAAAATCCATGGAGTTCAGAAATAATAATTCATACCTCACTCTCTAGTATTAAAGTAATCCAGCATATAAAAAAATCAGATTTCCCAGATGCGTGCAGAAGATGATGGGGAAAGCATGAACTCAGAAGAGTTATTCTTTCATGCACATATGCTAAAAACTTAAGATATTTGAAGACAAAGTCAGTGGCCCAGAACCTGATCTTAAGCTTCAGTCACCAAACCATGAATACATGTTGTAACTTTACACATTTGACTGACTCTTTTTTTCTACAAGGGGATTAAAGCTCTTCTGCTCAAAATTATTCATGTGCATACATCTGCATGTTGCAGTTTGAAATCCACAAATATAATGCGACACAGCAGGCCTTTCCAGATCCCCAGCATTTAAAAGGCTGCTCTTCGTATGTTGGCTTCTCCCACTACTTTCTTCTTTTGTTTGTGCTGGCAATCCTGGGAATGGAAGTCCTACATATCCAGGATTTGAAGTCTACTGCATTGAAAATAAAATACCTTAGCTATGATGAAAAAAAAATTGCTTTGAGTACACTATCACTTTTTTTTGTACATAAACAAACATGTTCATTGTGCTCTGGTTTTGAAGTTCACGGAGAAGTTTAAAGCAAAAGAAAATAGCATTTTATTACAAAGGGCTGAGCAACAGCTATCACTTCTGTTTTCTGGGGTTTTGTCACTATGCATTGCAAAAATCAAAGCAAAATGCAGAAACAACATGTTTTTCCTTTGAAAAAGAACCAATAAAATTAACATTTTTAATTGATTTCAAATTTATGGCAGAAAATTACTGTACAATTAGAATGCAAATTTCCCTTTCAGTTTCTCACAGGAAGAACCTGATTTGCTAAAACCTATTTTTTCACAAGGCACTATACCCACATGCCTAACTACTCTGTGAAAGGACTGGCTTTAGGAGTAGAGAAGATAATATTTATAATCCCACCAACTCTGTCCTTGATGCTTCATTAAGACAATCAGCTAGTATCAGGCATAGTACTAAATAGCTTTGCCCTAGGCACTGGACTGAAGTGGTCAGTTTTACTCTCTGCCAAGCTAGAAATAACAAATTAGGGGTTCTAACTATATTGCAGGCAAGTGATTAGAAAATTAGAAGCATTCTGATCCTTTCCCTATGAGCTGAATCATGGCACACAGCATTTTCCAGTTAAAAGTAAACCTATAGTAACCACGTTTTGAAATACATCAGTAACTTCCAATTGAATTGTGCCTATATAATCAAAGAAATATTTCTCACTATATTCCTTTTAGGATGAATTGGTAGTATTTTGGGGAGCAACCATTGCAACACCCTTTGCGTCCGCAATAATGATGCAACCAGCACAACTCTGAGCTGAACGTATGAACAAAGGAGAAATTCCTCTTACCAAAATGTTCTCTTGCCTTCCGATTTGTCTGTCAATTTGTAGAGTTCACCTGTGTAATTATAATGATGCTAAACTTCACATTTAAAGACAAATAAAAGTAGTTTTAATGAGTTTTTCTTATGCGCAATCAAATGATAAGAGATCTCTGTCAGAGCAACTGCAGAACAGGCAGCTAAATCCTTGATTATGAATTTTAGTGGGATCATAGCAATAGAGGGAACACCGAGAAAATAATATTGACAAATAAGTATCAAACATATTCAGAAATACCATTACTGAGCGTTCTTTGTAGCTGTTTTTCCCGAGACTTTGGTGGCTTAGTTCACAGTTGAGCTCATCAGATTTCAATGGTTACAGTTCAAGCTTGCACATACTAACAGAGGGGTTTCTCTTCACTTTGGTTAGTAGCAGTCACTGTAGTAAAGGCAAGCGTGCACTGAGACTGACAGTTGTGGAAGTGACAGCAACTCATCCACTAAGTAGGACATCATAAAATTCAGGCCCTAAAATGGTTGCTTCAGAGGATGATACGGTTGCAAAGCACTTTAGGAGCTAGCTAGCTAGATATCTTCACAAGAGAATAAAATAAAAAGTGGAATTGTATTATGGTCATGTAGTACTCTTTCCCTGCTGGCATTTTTTTAGAAACCACTGTGGCAAATGGGAAATTCAGGCAATATATAATATCCACATATAGAGATAGCGAGAAACCTGCATAAAGGTCTGTTGTTAGAAACACAAGAACTGGAGGACAAACAGCTATAACCTGCACATGTGCAGTACCTCATTAGTTAATGTAATTGCCAGGATTTTTTTTCCCATAAGAACAAAATTAGGTACATCTGTTCTTAACTTACTGGCTATTTCTTTCTTGAGATTTGAGCCAGTTGCATGGCCCTCATAAAGCACAATACATCTTTGATGGAAACTCCTGTGGGATGCTGTTGGCTTCAACGTCAGCTTGATCTAGGTTTTCATGCTCAGGAGTTTAACAAAACGTGGCATCATCATTCACAGACCTAGACCTGGACTGGCTGTTATTAAAAAAAATGTGCACATTAAAACCCTTTAACATTCACATTAAAATTTTCATGCTGATATCAAATTATGGGGATTACTGTGGGCAATGCTAACACTTCTTGCTGAATGATGTAAGTTTTTCCCCAAAGACCTAGTTCCCAGCATTATGTGATTGCATTAGACATGCAGTTTTCAATAGTAAAAAGTGAACAAGCAAACATAGCGGGGAAAGTCCTGATTCTTCCACTTATGCTTTATGGGAAAATTTCAGAATATAAATGTTAAATAGTTGTTTAAAAAATCCAGAGTTAATAAAAATGTTCAGAATATGTGTCAAACTGTATATCATAAACTTTTATATTATAATATATAATACATATATGTGTTTAACATTTGGAGCCTTTCTCACAAGGGTTGGTAGGGAGTTTTTTCACATTTTTAATTCTTGGAACTGTCAACATAGTGAGAAAGACTCAAGAAAATAGCCACACATGTTCTTTTGGTTATTTCCTCTACTACATCCTTCTCTTCAGTAGTTTACTTTGCATATCAAGAGTCTGAAGGGGGTAGAACACTTGCAGAATAATTTCTGACATCATTTTAAAAATCCTAATTTTAGGCTCATTTTGACAAAACCACTACAGCTATTGCTTGTAATAATGTTGCCTTCGCCATTCATTTCTAAATTGAAATATGGAGATTTTAAAAGGAGTTGGGTCTGAGCAAAGATACTTGGTTCTACTTTGAGAAGCAGGAACAAACGGGGCAACTCTGTACCATCCACAGCTCTTTTGCTCGTTACTTTTATATCTACCAAGAAATGGATGGGAACAGGGTCTCATCCTGTCTTCTAAGACCCCTCAGGGACTTTATGCCTCTTGAAGATACCATGATTTTTTAGTAGTATTTATGCAATGTTTAAAACAAAGGAATGCAATCTTAGCTATAAATGTGCCATTATTGATGAAATTATATTCAGAACATAAGAGGATATTTGTACTTCAGCAGTAATATTCTTGCTTTTTTCAATTTGCTTTTCAACACTACATGAGATTCTTCAGAATTGTTTTTACCTCCCCAGGATATTCTTTTTCTAATTATTCTGCCTAAACACTAAGATGTTGCGAAGTAGACCTTTCCAAAGTGCTGAGCTCTGCCTCTCTCTTCAGCATTCATCCCTCTCTCTTTAAATAACCTGCATCCTTCTCTTTGTCTAAATGATGCTAATATAAGATCTGATTAGGATAGCATAAATAATGCACATCTAGAAATTGCAAGGAGTTGAAAGCAGCAACACCACCAGATTTGTGTTAGGAACCACAGTTAACTGCCTAAAGGCAATATGATATTTAATGAAATGTTCCCAATATTTAGCAAAATTCCCATGCTTCTGGTACAGTTTGCCTATCTACATTTCCTTCATCATATCTTTTCAGGAGGTAGAAAACATGAGTTTTTAACAAGGAGTTTGTATGAGTCTGTGGCCCTGCATCACTGTTGCCTGAATTCTTTCATTCTTTCTTTAGTGACATATTTTAGATTCTGATTAAATTCCACCCCCACCCCTTTTTTTTTTGTGTGTGTGTGTGTGTGTGACATCTGTTTTGTTTCAGCTGTCTGGGATAGGAAATGAGGAGCACTTTCCTAGCTGCACTGCCTGTCTTTACTCTAGCATCTATGGGTACCATTCATTTTCCAGATGAAATATTGTTTTGGAATGTTGTAAAATGATACCCCCTTTATGTTTCAAATTATTCCTACAGTGTTGGTCAAAAAAATGAAAAACACCTAATTTTGAAGCATAGTCATAGGACGAGGTCACAAATGCAATTCAATGCTCTTTATGTAGTGTTTTTCCCTTGGTTGTTCTGATGATGAAAGAAGTGCTGGGAATCCATGAACTTGTTTGGCAAGTGTGTCTTTTGTGGGTTTGTTTATTCATGAAATTGAAAAGTGAAGATGCGTGAAGCCCATGCAAACTGATACATGAACTGATCTGAACAGGAAAAAGTCATCCTCCGTGGAATCTTGGTTTATTGACAGGGATAACCTTTTTATTAAATCCTGGATAAACCCCCACAGCTGGATTCCCCTGCTGCCCCAGCCTGTAAGGAATGTCTGCCACTGCAGGCACACTGCATCCAGGCTCTCCTCACAGAAACAAATTGTTTCTGTAATCGGGTGGAGCCTTTTCTCACCTGTGCTTTTCCCCACTAACGTGATAAGCCAGCTGTGTGACTGAGTCTGAAATACTACCTGGCACTTTACTACAAGAATTGTTCTAGGAAGGGGATTCAAGGCAAATTTTGCTAGCCTTACTGTTATTAAAGGAAGAAAAAAAACCCAAACCAAAACAGAGCAGGTAAATTAATTGGAATTTACACCTTCTCAGGCTGCAATATATAAAACTTCAGGGTCGCAATTCCCAGAACATCAAGATACCACTCAAGATGTCTCAAAACCATTACTGATTCAAACTTTCCTCTGATTACAACTTTTCAAAATTCAAATCCCACCTACTAAGATTATTGAACAGAATTTGAGGGAGACCAACAATATTGTTTCAACATTCAGGTGGTTTTTTATGTGGGACAACTGAGAAGAGGAAGAGCATTGGATTTGGAACCTCTTCAGAATACAGACCATTTTTAAGCTTGGGCTGTCTAAAAAATGAAGATGAATTAAAGAAAATGGAAAGTGATTTCCTGTTACCCTTGTGCAGAATTACTTGACCAACATTGTGAAAATTCTAGCGTTCATAGCTGTAAAAGTCATTAACCAAATGTCCTCCACCTTGAAGAGGTCTTGTTTCATATATCTCATCAATACTTGAGACATGGGGCCAAACTGAACTGCTGATTTTGACCCTCATTCTTGTGCCAAATTTTTCATTATGAACTCTTAAAAGCATTTGTGTAATTAACATACAAAGGAGATTAAATTAGTCACTTTTGGTCAAGGTTTGTTTCTTTTTGGTGTAGATTTTTGTTCTTTTTTTTTTCCATAATTAATATTTCAGAGCAACGGCTAAGAATGGGCATAATTTTTCCAAGAAGGTAAGTTTGAAAGGTTGAGGTAAATGAAAAAAGAAGGCTTGGAACAGTAGTTCTACCTTAAGGATAATCTGCTTTCTTCATTTGTTATTAAAAACTATAGCATGTTTCCTCTGAGATCTGAAAGCTTCATCGATATTACTGCATGCTCTATGCTGGTGCTTATCCCAATGGTTAAGATAAGTTAAAACCAGCATTTAAATTTTTTTTTTTTATTAGTAAGCAAAATAAATGCTAAGTTCAAGCCTCTGGATGCTGGCTGGCCTCTCTGTGTGCGTGTGTGAGACAGGAACTGGCCCCTCTGCCACTGGAGCTTCAGCCGATGCATTTTGGCCTCTCCGATCTCATGGTTGCTCTTTGTCTTGTGGCTGCACCAGCTCTCATTAGACTCCCTTACTTCATGGTTATTGAAGACAATGATGACAAGGACAGGACCGAAAGACAGTGGTCACTGAGGCCTGCGTTGTTTTGCTGAACTGTATCTACATCGTGACACCTCCCTGGGAACCTACACCTCCCACCCTTGTGGCAGGAAGATGAGGAATTACCCACCTGCTTGTGTGGAAATTCCATGTGCTTCTTCCAGTCAAACACACTGCTCCTCCACGGCTGTGTTTAGGTAAGCATGGACACAGCTGTACCCTGAAGCAGATTATTTTTTATTACGTTCAGTTCCCACTGAGATAAAACCATTTTGTTGTTGTTGTTGGCCAATACAGCGGTATTTGAACTTGTGGGGTAAGCAGCTCTCTCTTTTTCTACGGACTAGCAGAGAACACAAGTCCTAGACCAGGCCCTGTAGTGCTTTTCACTGCTGTGCTCACATTAAGATGGACAGAAGAAAAACTAAACAAAAGAGAAAACTTTTCCATATCTATTGTTTTAGGGGATCAGAATCAGACTTCTTCCTGGTGTCCATGTGTATCAATGGAAAGAATGTGTCAGGGCTGCAGACTGTCCCCTCCTTCTCCTCCCAATTTCCATTTAAAGGCCCAATACTTTTGAGAAGAGCAAATCTGTTTCCTATTTCCTGCACAATAGGGATGCAACTCTTAGCTTCAGGGAACAAAAAAACCCCACAACAACCCCTAACAACTGAAAGAAAAGTGCATAAGTTCATGAAATAACCTTCAGCACAAGAGACTGCAGAAACTAGAAAATTCAGTAGGAGACACACAGTGCAATAGAATTCACCAGATGTGAGGTTAACATAGTGGGAGTCAGAGGACTCACAGGTCTATTCTTTGTTTCTAGCAGTGATTTCCTGGGTGCCTTTGAGTAATGGAAAGAAGCCTTTCTTTAGCTGTCTGTGGTGTGTTCAGCACCTGAATCTGAAAATCACACACATTTTGTGTTTCCATTTGTCAATTCATATTCCCTGTTCCTTATAGCAAGTACTTTTTTCTTTCTCCTTTTGTAAAAACCCGAGGAAGGCCTTGGTAAAACCTAAATAATGGTCCTAAACACAAGGATCTAACCCTGATAACCTTGCCCTAACCTCAAAGTTGACCCTGGTTTGAGTGCAAGACTGGATCAGATGTCCCCACCAACATAAATTAGCCTACATTTGTATTATACAATCTGTATATATGTATATTATATTATATTATATTATATTATATTATATTATATTATATTATATTATATATACAAATTGTTTTTGTCATCTGGTGAGGAAAAATAGCAAAGAGCGGCAAAAAAATCTCATGTTGGTTAGGAAAGAAGGGCAGCAGCAACAGGAAGGTTCAATAAGTCTGGGTAGGACCAAAGTTCAGATCCGAGACAACCAGAGCTGGTCATCGCAGTCTGGAAGCAGAAGGTTAATTTCTCACACCAGAAAGTTTCATTTCCTCAAGACACACGTGGTAAGAAAGATTCTAAAGCAGAGAAACTAACTTTGGCCAATGATGACAAAGTTTCTGAATTATCCACTGTTCCCAAGTCCTTGGATCCAAGACCTTCATAGAACCACTGAATCATTTCGGTTGGAAAAGACCTTTAAGATCAAGCCCAACCATTAACCAAACACTGTCAAGTCCACCACCAAACCACATCACTAAACGCCACATCTACACAGTTTTTAAATGCCTCCAGGGGCGGTAACTCAACCACTTCCCAAGACAGCCTGTTCCAGTGCTTGTCAACCCTTTTGGCAAGGCTTTTCTTATAAGAAACTTTTCTTATATCCAATCCAAACCTCACCTGGCCCAACTTAAGGCCGTTCCCTCTTGTACCATCACTTGTTACCTGGGAGAAGAGGCCAACCCTCCCGTTGCTATCACTTTCTTTCAGGTAGTTGTAGAGAGCCCTAAGGTCTCCCACGAGCCTCCTTTTCTCCAGGCTGAACAACCTCAACTTCCCCAGCTGCTCTTCTTAAAACCTGTGCTCCAGAGCCTTCACCGTGCACGTACATATGGCCATTTTTACAGATGTCTTTTTTATTGGATGACTGAATTGAGACATTGAAAAACGCTGTCACTGTAGAAAAAGCTGTGAATCGATATTCTAGAAATATTAATCTCAGTGTTTGTTAATAATACTAATGAAAAAAGAAGATAATCAATTCAGAATTAGAATACAGAAAATTACAGAAGCTTAAAAAAAAAGAAATCTTAAACATGAGAAGGTCAGAAAATATTGGCATCCTAAATCAAACAGTGCCTCATAATCCTTATTAGCTCTTACTCTCTGTCTCCCACATAAGCACGAAGGTGTTTAACTTCTGGCTACAGACTGGACCTCCTTCGTTATTAAAGGGTGAAAAAAAGCCATGGGTGATCTCCAGAACACTGCAATTCTGAACTAGCTCTCTCATCAGGAGGTCACTTCTCAGAGATGGGCACTGTAAGTAAAAATCAGCTTGACTGCAAATTCAGTGTAAGAATTTCAGGGTGACTTATGGAGTCAGACATACTGTTCACTTGGTTTTGTGTCAGGGAAAACTTCAAACTACAAAAAAACCTGCAAGTGACTGGAAAGACTCACAAGAACTTTTAATATCTGTGTTACACGGAGAAACTGCTAGTTGTCCAGCAACCCCTTGCTGTACAATCGCATTCCACTGGACACCACTGTTCGTATCTGCCCTTTCATTATACATTTCATAAAAGGCAGAAGGGAGGAAAAAGGGTGAACAGCCAGAATAATAACCCCTTATATTTATATGGAGCCTTGCCTCCCATTATGATGTACTTCAGGGATGATAGCGAGACCCATTAGCAAAACACAGATACTCCTGGAGCTAAGTATGTGTTCATAAATGGACTGAGAAAGACCAGAGCTTGTTGGAATATCATCAGCTCTGTCAGCGAAGAAATTTATGTGGTACATAGATGCATTAACAAAAAGAGACAGGTAATCATACCTTATTTCAAGAAAACACAGTCCCCAGCCTGTTGGCTGATTATATCAGGAACAAAACCTGCAAAATCTAGACACCAAACACTAGTCTGAATCTCCTAACACCATTTTTGACTCAAGGTCATTCAGGTTGGATGAGCTCTCGGATCCAAAATATTCAGAACTACATTTTTAATTTTATTCTTTCCTTTTAAAGTCACTTCTTCATTCTCCTATCACCATTAAAAAAGCCATCCAAACAACAACAAAATAAATTCCACCTGCTCTGTGCCCTCCATGTTTTGTCCAGCTTAACAGAACTTCCTTCTGAGCAGTTCTACACTCATCCTTGGGTGAGAAGTCTCCTCCTTCCCTCTAATTTTTGCAAAAGTCTTCATCCAAAAGCTGAAACCCCTGTGGCTTCCTGTCAAGGTGTTATGTGCTTTGGGAGTGTAGGACAATGGAGGCTGCAGTCAGAAGTCCTTCTGACAGTCAGTCCTACTGATTTTTGTAGTTCCCTGATAGCAAACTTCTTATAGGTGTTAACCAGGCAGTGCTTCATTCCCCTGGCTTCCTGTCGTCTACAGATTGTCCATTTGAGTTAACATCCAGCAGCCAGCTCCTGTTTCTTATCCATGGGAAACAAATCCTTGATTTTTCTGGGTCTTGGAACTCACAGCTCACCTTTAATGCCTGCAGGACTCCTCGCCTTACTGAATGAGAGCAGCAGAATCCATGCACTTGACGCACTAATACTTTAATTCCACGCTCACATAACAGTTCCTGGTGCCAATTAAGGTTGTGGATAGATGGGGCAGAAGCAGAGAGGGTCCATCTCTAAAGGTTTTCTTGTGCTGCTGTGAACTAATAACAGCTGCAAATACAATGCTCATGTATCGATATCAAGCCTTGAATGTGAAAATATGAGATCCAACACCTTGAAATTCTGGGACTGCTTCCAATATTTACCTATTTTTAAACTTAACAACCTTGGCAACATGTCTTACAAGCATCACTACCTAGTTTAAAAGGTCCCTTGTTAGAGAGAACCACATTTTAACTGCGGGGAAATACTGAAATCACTTGGCTGCAGTGAAGCTGCAGGGGTTTGCGGGGAGAAAGGTTTCAAAGCAAATGATTCCTGTCAGGATTGGGGTTTTTTCCTCCCAACAATGGGTTTTTATTTTTTTCATTATGGTTACATTCCTACTATGAAAGCTTTAGCTTTTTAAAGAAATACTATTACATTTCATATGTAAAGAAAGGTTGCATGAAAAAGGGAACACTTTCCTCTCTTGAGGAAGTATACTAGCCTATGAGATAGACAAATACGTGTGTGTGTGTGTATGTATGTGCATATATAGTTATGAACTTCACTGGCTCTATTTTGTAGGGAAAGTTGGCGAGAAACCAGCCCTGTGTTAGAAACAGTTAACAGAGCTGAAAGGCTGAGTAACAAGGGCAAATTACAATGGATGAGAAAAGAGCAGTTGGACTCTCTTCAGAACTGCACACACGTGTAAGGCCACACACATTCAAGAATTTGGGGCGCAAACCCAGTAGGATGCAAAGCTGTTTTCTCATTTTTCTAGATGCACCACTGAGCAGCTCTGCCTGCAGGTGGTGGAACACCTCCAGAGGTTGCTGGAGGCAGCCCTGAGCACATCAAAAAGCACCTCTTCTCCACAGACATTTCCAGAGAGCAGCTGGCTGCCATTTGGTGCAGCTGGTGACTGTGAAGGTCCCCAGAGGAGTCAGTGCTTTGTACCACAGGGCTTATGGACGTCAAAGCAGGGCTTGGTAGCTGCTCCTTGCTGTGCACTGTAACTCATGACTAGGCTACATCCTCATCCAGCTCCAGCCAGTCATGCACAGGCAGAACAGTTAGTCTTTTAGCACTATTCTTATTAATAATAATAATCCTAGGCTGTCTGAGACAGCAGGAAAAGGGAACTTAAGACATCCTTTAAAAGAGACAAGCACACAGCTGGCTGCTGGCAACAGCAGTGAGCATCAAAGGGCTTGGAGTGGAGGAGGGAGCCAGAAGCATGTGTGAGGGAGGTGTTTTGGGGGCAGGCACTGTCCCAGAGAGACACGACAAAGGAATCATCACAAAATTATTCAGAAATACAATTTCAGGGTGGGACAGCAGAGGCAAGGGAGCTGTTAGGAAATATTGACTTGCACAGAAGAGAGGTCACAAAACTTTTGTGTCAGAAATGGCACAGAAACTCCTGAGTGAGGCAGGGAGGGGAGCTGCTGAAGACAAGAAAGTGAGCAGTGGCCATGACATTCTCAAGAATTCTTCAATCAGACACAGCTGGGCAGAAACAAACAGAGTCATTATATGCCCATGGGTTAGTCCTGAGATAATATGGAGGTGAAGCAGAGACTGCACTGGAGAAACTCTCCTGAGATGCATGGCTAAGATCCTGAGGTGACCTATAAGCCCACGTTACAGTCCTGCTAATCCCTGCTGGATCCCTCCTGCACACATTGAATGCTGTGCCGACAATCTGCGTTTACTAAGGGACTGAGAAGATTTTCCTGGAAATATTAAAGGTATCATTAACCTTTTTCTTTACCATGACCTTGAAGTTGATTTATCAGAGGCTTAGCACTCCCTTCTCTACGCTATCATGCACACATGTGCAGAATTTTGACCCCTGGATCTCTTTCCTCCACTCCCCCTAACTCTTCACAACTTCCAAGTCCCACCAGTTCTTTCCACTCTGCCAGAAGCAGCAACCCAGCTCTGCTGGCAAATAACACAAAGAAACTCAGCCCAGCCAAGGCATGCGCTTCTTCACTTTTATTCTGTACATTTCCACACAAGTCACAATACAGAAAAAGTGTCCAAAAGGAACAGTAACCAGCTCTTTCACTGTATACATATTTCTTCTTTCCCCCAGTTTAAAATCTCCTTAGTTAGCAACACAGTGATCAAGATACTTTGTATAAATAAGAAATGCAAGAAAATCATGGAAGAAAATACTTTCTTACTTTGTTACAAAAAGCCCCTTCTCCTTCTCATATTCCCCCTCACTGATGATTACCTGTGCCTTGATTCTGTGTTAAACATATACCCTCAATTCATGGGTACTGCTGCATGCCTTAGATTCCTTTTGCCAGCTGGCAGCCTCAAGATGTTCCAGCACATTATGCATGGGGTCAGGTAGCATAAAAGAGCCCTTTGAGATGTTATTACAACTCCTGGAACAGATGTGGGTTCAGATAATAGGATATGTACAAATACTGGAACTCTGGATGCCTATGAAATGTTGGTTAAAAATGCACATTTGTTATTTGAATTTACTGCTCTGTTCGGGGGGCCAAACATATTATGGAGTGGTCCAGATTCTGGCCTCAGTCACATCTTGGTTCACACCAGGAGTGAAGCTAGTGCAGAGGAAATCAGAATCTGTGCATTGTCCTTTCTCCACCACCTCCAGGAAGCACCACTAGAGATATAGATATAGATATAGATATATATACACCTAGCCTGATGGAACTCAGCCTTTCCATCAAGAGTCTGTTCGTCACCATCCTGCTCCTTCCTAGCCTTGATGACTCCTTCTGAGCCTCCTTCCTTTTTGCATGAGAAACTTCCAGTTCCCTAAATCTTTGCTAACTCTTGTCCTTGTTCTTTACCAGTTTTCATCTCCTGCTTGCCAGGTGGCCAGAGGAGATGTTAATAGGAAGGCCAGGGAATCTGTTTCCTCAAATGTTTCTCTTCATTCCCCAAAAACCTTTTGCATCAACAAACCGAAGTGGTGATTTCTGGACTCTTAGGCAATATTCTGTCATACCAACATAACAGTAGAGAGGTGACAGAAGGTTATTTCTGAGATGGGCACTCCCAAAGGAAAAATTCTGTGCTCAATGAACTCAATATGGATGGAATAAAGCTGCTCTAAAATTCAGCAAAATACTCTTCTCTGAAGAGAGAGAAACCACCGGAATGCTTTCATTGACTTGAAATATCACCTGAGTTACAACTTTTAATACAAGGTAGCGCAAACATGGAAATCAAGCATGAGAAGTGCAAAATAGCTCATTAGAAAATTGTCATTCTCCAGCACCCTTTACTATCTCAAACCAGTTGAACTAAAAAGCATGGGACAGGGCTACTCTCACTGTCTCTCAAAAAATGGCTCCAGAAGAAGCAGGATGCTAGGATGCTATAGAGGAGTATCATTGCAAGGCACGCCAAAAAAAACAAAAAACACAACAAAACAAAACAAAATTAAACAAAACAAAACAAAAAACCAAACAAAACCAACAAAAACAAAATAAAAACCAAACAGTTCAAAAATAGTTAATATACAGCAGATTTTGGGCTCATAACAAAAAGCACCTTACCTGTCTGTGCATGGGGAGGTGATATTATCCTCATTTTACAGATAAGAAAACTGAGGCACAGTAAGGCTAAATGACTTACCCAAAATGACTCAATGGAAGTGGCAGGAATACAACCTCAAACCCTTGATTTGCTACTTTTGGCCCTATTTCTTTGACCACAGTACCTCCAGAGAGAATTCTGATAAATTCTGAAAGCAAATACTTCCCTTTTCTGTGACACAACCATGTGGCACACAGTTAGACATTTAAACTGTCATAAGACAGAAGCATAGCATTAAACCAAGCGATTATTTTTTGCATAATCTTCTTTGTTTTTCAGCGAAACAACAGGTCCAGCCTTGCTGGAAATAAGTCCTCACCGAGCTAGCTGCGACAGTCTCATAAGCCAAGCTCAGACTTTACATATATGGCATTTTCATCAGCACAAAACTGCAGCTTGAGGAGTGTTTGTGTCCATGGGAAAAACATGTTTTCCCCCATAACACCTTGGTTTTTCCCAGTGCAAGGCTGCAAAACCATACTTGTTCTAAAAGCTGTGCAGAAGCAGAGTAGCAGCAGCAGTGGCACAAAGGCAGGCCTGTAGTTTGTACCAAAATATTCTGCTCACTGACTCAGAGAGGACACTGAAACCTCCACGGACTGCCAGAAGGTTTGTGTGGGAGCTGCAGAACGCAAGTCCTCAGCTTGATCACTGGCTAGACTTTCAAAAATCTTTCAAAAGCCTCCTGCTTCCAAAAAGCTGTCTGCATCCAAAATGACTGGCACGGGGTTTGCAACACAATCTAATATGGGCAGAAGAAAAATAACCTTCATTTCCCACTGTGAAAGCACATTTCACCTTGAGGAGATTTCTACAGAGAAATGTTGGCAGTCATATTCCATATTCCATATTCCCCTCCCCAGTGCAGTGCACCCTGGTGGGTCAGTGGCCAAGGCTGGCAGCTCCTAAGTCCATTTTGAAAGGGATTTTAACTCTTGTTTGTTTCATTTTCCAATAGAGTTACAGGACACATAGCACATGTAACACATGGTGTGAGGGCAGCTAGATGGCACCCATTACAAAGGGCATTCTCACTGTAGGAAGACATAGGCAGGAATCCCTGTCCTGAAGCACCAGGAAGAGAATCAAAAAGAGCTCGGAAGAGCCCTTAGAAAAGAAGTGAGCTCCTGCAGGTTTGCTGATGTCCATATGCATTTTACACTCTACCTGGCACTGGTGGGGTGTCTGGAATAGGTACCTTCAAAGAGCTGTTACTTTTGCCAGTAAGGTGAGAGATGGATCTTTCTGCACATAAGGCATCCCCTGCTTTCCCTTTGCCCAGCTCTGTGAGGTGCAGCAGCAAGCTAGGGAAGAGACAAAGCTCCCAAGAGTTGCTCAGTGCTTTGAAGGCTCAGCCACTTCTTTTCTTTTCTCCCAAAGCTGTTGTGTGATCAAAGGAAGCAGATGGAAGAGAATCACTCTGCAGTGACATGTAAATGGAACAAAAAATCCTGATAAGCCCCTGCCATCTCCCTGTGATTTTTGTGAGATACATGCCGAGCAGAAAACTGCACAGTAGCAAAGCCAGCCATTTTGCAGGAGAGACCAGCACACTCGCTTGCCAGTTGGAAGCAGCTGCCTCTTCCTGCAAGCACATCACGGAGCAACACAACTGCATTGGCCCAGGCAAAGATTATTTAACAGGAAAATCACAAAGGGAAGAAACGTGAGAGTAAGCAAAAAAATTATACATAAGAATTTTCCTATTGGTATTAAAATTAAGTCTGGAAAGGCTGAAATCAAGCCCATAGGTATGAAAGACCCAAGTCCATCATACTTCCCATCTGTTTAATCCTGAGATTACAACTCGGGCATTACAACTGGCCTCAGAGGAGCCTTTAGTACTGCACATCCAGCTCATTCCTAGTACAGAGAATTTCAACATTCCCTACCCATGTCTGTACATGGTCAGAGGAGATCCAACCATCTGTGACTGGTCAAGCAGAAGTGTCCCAAGGGTAAGCACATGAGCAGGATTTTGATCTTTCCAGTAAAAAAAATGAAGGTAGGATGAGCTAAGGAAAGAAGAGGTGATGAAAGATTAAAGACTTCAGTACAGAAACTCTAAAAAGGAGGAGGGGGAAGGAAGGAAAAGCAAAGAGCACTGAAGAATATTTAAAATCAAATTTAAATAATATTATGTTCTATTTCCTTCCTGCCATTAGCTGCAGCAAGATCACTTTTTTCCTTAGCTTTGACATGGATGTACTCCTGCCATATACCATGCAGATAACGAGAATATTACAATAATTGCAAGATCACAAACAACCACAACTGCACCCATCTTGTATTAAAACAGGCACATCAACAGACTTCCCATTCTGGTGAAGGGGAAAAAAATGGTCCGAGAAAAGGGCTGAAGCAGGGGACAGGATAGGAGATACAGCTATTCACTTTGTGACCTGCAACAATCGTTTATCTTGGCATGGCATTGCTTCCATTCATTTGGAAGGAAAACCTCCAGCATGGCTAAGGAGCAGGGAGAGGTGTCCTTGCACACCTTAGGGCTCGTGTCTCACTTCAAAAAGCCTCAAGCTTTGCAAACAGAAGGGTGTCCCCTCCACCAGGCTGTGTGGTGATCTCTATAGGGGCAGGAATACCTCTGCGCCTGGGTGACAAATATTGGACACAGTGAGCACCCACCTCAATATTACAATTAGATCTTTCCAATTATGATACATAATTACTCATTACAGTGTTGTTCAAAAAGTAGCACTGCAACTCCCTGTCTAGAAAAGAGCAATGCATGTGGAAGCCATTCTGTAGGATTTCCCATTCCCAGGGGCCAGCTGAACTTTGCTTTTCTAATTTTGTCATCTTTCATTTTTTTTTTGTGAATGTCACACAGGAAAAACAGCCCTAGAAAAGTGGGACTACTTATTAAAGCCTAATTAGCCAAGTAGAAATCACTCATGTCTGCTGCATCAGACTCAAGAGCTTCTTGAGCTTCTTTTCCATACCTACAAACCTAACTGATTTGTACAGTTCCTAGACAGGATTCGGATTCCTGAATATGTGTTTGAACAGAGGTTACCTTCTACCTCTTCTTGACCACAGGTTGAGGAAAAGAGTGGAAACTGAAGATTACTAAGGCAGCTGGAATCAGAGGGCCATTTTTCTCATTAAAATGAAGTGCACACTAAGAAATGAATTGTACGGGGTTCGTGCATTAGTAGTTCATTAATTGCAGCAGCCCTTGTCGTACCAGAGCATTGGATTGCCACAGTGCACACTTCACTGAGTGCTGGGTTACACGTCAAGCAGCCTCCCAGACAGGACTAATTGAAGAGCCAGGTGTGACACTTCACCAGCAAGAGGAGGCTGGCTTGAGATGAAGCAATTACATACGTAGTATTATACTGCTCGAAGAAATAGTGCTTTATTTCTTGCATGTCAAAATGCCGCAGCTTCTATATACTTTGCATATGAATGCTGAGGCTGTTAAAATACTGGTGAACTCTGAAATAGCATTCCCAAATCAGGGTTCCGATTCCAGTGGATGAGGGCAGCAAAATAGAAACATATTTTTTAAGAAAGCAGGTTTTTTGCTTTTTTGGGCAATCACCTACCTTATGTGCCTGTCAAGAGAATTACTGCTTTCTTAGATTCCCCAAATCTCTGACATGTCGGAGATCTAAGAGCATAAGCTGACTGTTTTAACGGGGCTTAGCATCGAGTTATTTCCTGAAATACAGATGTATTAATATTGAAACAAATGTTTTTGTTGCAAGGCATCCTCCTGCTCAGACTTTAGAAGCCACAATGTTCTACATCAGAATGAGGGGATTTTAAAATGAGCTGCCTGTCTTCCCCACTCTCTGGGTAACTAGATACATGTGTACTGCATGGGATAGATTGTTTTTTTGTCTTTTTGGTTCTTTTTTTTATAAAATCAGTCAGGGAAACAAGAAACTGCAGCTGAGACTGGAATGTGGCACCTCATAAATAAGGCAGGAGACAAGATGCACTCTGATGGCTGAATACAGTAAGGTTATTCAGCTCTAAGCCTACCTAATCACTGAAGTCAAATGTAATGAATTTACTGGTGTGATCAAGGCCCGAGGGAGGGAATTTTCCCCTTTTGCACCAATGGCACCATACGTGGGCCAGGAAATTCCTTGGCCAAGGTAGGGGGTGTTGCTCCAGTGCACATGTACAAGGGATGAGAGAACAGCACTCTCAGTGGGCACCACCGCGGGCAGTGGTGCTGGAAACACGCCGGGGAGGGGAAGCCCCTGAGCTCTGGTACCTGCAGGGGATCTCAGGCAGGCAGTCCAGAGGACTCCTGTGCCATGGCAGAACCTGAAGTAAAAGCAGCCATGGTCACTTTGGCTGCTGGGTAATCCTCTGCTCCCAAGCCAACTTTTACATAGAATTAGAAGCGAGAAACTGCCCAAGTACTTGGCTTTGGGCAGCCCAAGCCAAGTGCTGAGCTGCTGCAATTTGTCTCAATTGGTACCTCTTGGCAAAGGCTGAGACATCCCAACTCCTCTATAGATTCTCTTCACCCCAACAGCTGGATGCAGGGTTGGGTCACAGCTCCTCTCGAGGCATTTCCACGGATGCAGTCACGAGCTGCATCCTGCCCTTACAAAGGGAGTGAAAACACTGAAGCTCGAGACACATCCTCCACACAAAATTCTGGTATTCATCAGTATGCCAGCAAGTAACTTTCAGCACATTACTGACTTGCTGTTGCAATCAACAGATTTTGGCAGGCAGTTCATGGAATTTAAGGCTGTAGCAATCCATTGCTAAGAAAAATAGCAGCTCTCTTTTTTTTTTAAGAAAGCAAAATAAGAAGATGAGTACACAGTGAGCACTGTAATACTGTGCCTTATAGCTTCACATGCATTCAGAAAGGCACAGGAATACAAGCTGTTTCAGGATTGCTGAAATGTCCAAAGATACTCACATTTGATGCTTTAGACTAATTAGGAAGCTAATAACCTAATGTCACTCTGGCTCAGACGCACTGAGGAAAATAAAGAGAGGAAATGATATCTTATGAATGGAAAAGAATAGGTAAAATGGAGGCCAAAATGTTACTTTTCACAAGCTTAAAAACAAGTCTTATAGAATACTTTGCTATAGATGTTAATTTGGTGCAAAAGAAGAGAGAAGTGGGCCAAGGAAAATTACACACCTCGAATGGATCAGCACAAGGACCTGCTTTTTTCTTGGAGTACATAGAGTGCAAGGACAGAATTTCCTTGGAGATTTTTCAAGGCCTTCAAATTTCCAGCATGCCCATAAATTTCTTGAGTACCATTAAACTCCAAGAAAACTTGAGGCTACCAATGTATCTTGCCCATTTCATACCCCAGACACAGATCACATCAACATGCTTTTGTCATCCAGGAAGGGTCAACACATAAGCATGTCCCATAGAAGGCATCTGGGATGGCTGAAAGGAAAACAGACACCTTCGAGATGAATTTGTGTTAGAAACTTTCACTATCATGCGTTTCACTGTCACAGCAAAGACAAAAATGAGCCAAAGAGGCCATGAAATATTACTGAAACAAACCTCCCACAGCCACACCTCCAGAAAAACCATGTGCCCCATCTGTTCTTACACAACAGCACCAGCTCAGCAAATACACCTGCGAAGATCAGTGGCAACAAAACATCAATTTTGTGCTATTTTCTTTGTCTAGGGTTCTTCTGTATGACAGTCCTCATGTAGCAGGGGACTTCTCATGTAGACCGAATCCAGGCTACAGCATCATGAGTTGAGACTGAACAATTCTACTGCTGCTGGGGAAAAGCAAAAATGACAGGTCTCAGAAAGAACACCTACAGACATCTTAAAGTGCTAAAACACAGACAAGCAAGCCACCACATGAAATGGTGAAAGAGCCACTGGAGTCTGACACTGATTTTGTAACAGGCAAAATTTACCTTGAACCCCTGTTTAAAATAAGCAAAACTCGCAGCCTCACATCTCACAGTATTGGGGGATGCCCAGAGAAGTTGTGGATGACCCATCCCTGGAAGTGCTCAAGGTCAGCTTAGATGGAGCCCTGAGCAGCCTGGTCTAGTGCAAGGTGTCCCTGTCCATTGCCATTCTATGCTACAATAAGTGAAAAATATATGACATCATCATGCCTTGAATAACACATAAAAGATACCTCTAGCATTGAAACATGAAATAATAAGAGTAACTGATGCTATTAAATTACAAAATTAAGTTTATTTTATCAACATTATAAATACTTTCTTTCCCTCCATTTAACTCCAAAATGAGATAGTAAAACCAGTACAATTGAACAATTCAGGAGCTCCTCAGTTCTACTGAAAAAGTTTCCCTTTAATAACAAATTAAAATGGAAAATGACATTTTGTCAGTCGAGCAAACTCAGTAGCTGAGCACCCCTAGGTACTTTGTCATTCAAATGGCACAATTTTAAGTGTGTTTGCATTATGTATGTGTGCACCTATATACATGCATACTGCTATTTATAAATATACATATATATAGTAATATACACACATTAACAGACAGACACTGAACAGACACTTTCAATAAATCAAAATGCTTTACATGTAATTTAAGTGGACTCCCAGCTGCACACTGGAATTTGAGTGCTGCCCAGTGCAGGCACAATTGTACTGTACTAATCTAGACCCCAGGTGCTCCGGAGATACAATAAATATGTGTCACCTTTAACTGCTGCAGAGTCTGCCTGCCTCTGGTAATCCCATCACACTTGAAAAAGGACAAGGAACAGTCCTGCAGCATCCTGGTCCCAAATTGCCCTCAGTGAACCTGATATTCCTTGCCATGCCTGAGCCACTGGTAGAAAACAATAGACGTGCTCTGTCACCTACAAATATAAAATGTCACCAGTATCCAGCACATCATGTGTGCAGTGCTTTGGGACACCTTGAACATCAAAGGCACTACATCCAGCCAGTTCCTGCTCCCCCTGTGCTGGGGGCTATTTTTATCATACAGTAGCTCTCTCCTACTAAGCACACAGCACGGGCAGCTTTCCAGAGACTCAATAGGCTCACTCTGATCATATCATCGTACTCCAGCTTCCAGGGAAAAAGGCAAGCCACGCTCTCTCGTGTGCTCTGAGTCCCTCTGAGCAGTCCAAATGGCACAAAATTGCTTGGGAAATCTGCCCATTCTGACAAGCAGCCACAGCTGCAGGCACCTCCTGGGTACCAGGGACGGGCTGACAAGGGGAGGACAGCTGGGGACAGAGGGACCAGACCCAGCTCCCTTATCATAATCCACATGTGGCCTCTGGAGGCTACCTGTGGTTAAAGCAAGCCTTTACTGCTCCACCTGCTTCATGGGACTAAAGGGACAGGGAGCTGTCACAGGCTCAGTGACCATACTCAGCGTGGCCTCAGCACAGGACAGAGCCAAGCTCCTGTGTCATTGAAACTTCCTCCATTTCTCACATCAGTAAAACAAACCGAAAGATTGAAGTGATAGTAACATCATTCTTATTTTCATCAAGTATATAGAAATATTACAGTAATGTCTTTTCTGACAGCTGGGAGATGAAGCAAGGCCTGCCATGAAACCACAGTGTGAGGATCTTTCCTTGTGGAAATATCACATACACCAAAACTATATTCTTATTTTTTATTTTAACAGTTGCCAAATTCTGTTCTAATATATACACATACTTGTTTTCTCCACAAGTCCCTGGATAATTATCAAGGGAGGTAATTTGGCTTTCATATTTTATTTTTTAAATGAGAAAGGTAAAGACAGAAAATAAGACAAAATACATTTCATGTTGCCATTGATCTATAGATTACAAATATATATAGTTTCCTTCCAGAGGAAGAAATACTAAAGAAATATTTTGCCCATATCAAATGAACTTTTGAAAAGAGGAAAAAAAAATTTAAATATATTTTTTAGCTCCCCTCTCCCTACCACAACAATCACTTGTGGTTAAAAAAAAAAAAAAGAAAAAAAATTGCATTCATTTGATTTCCTCCACTTCTACCAAAGAAGAAAAACTTATCTGGATAATGACCTGAGTTATTTTCATGGTTTCCAAATGTATGTAACCCTGATGATCACCATCTATCAGAGAGCTACCTCTAGCAAGGCATGTGAAAACAAACACGGATGGATTTTTCGAATCAAACAACAAAGCAAAATTCAAAAATGTATTGCAAGAATTATGCCAAAAGTCAGCCATGAGCGTCTTCATGGGAACTGGTCTGACAAAGTAGAAGTGGAAGCTCTGCTATTTTGTCAGCTGAGATATCTGCAGCAGTTGGAAACCTAAAGGTAAAACATTTTGTTTATGCCTGTGTATTTGTTTGCTTTCTCTTCTTTTATAGTTATAAGACAGAGAACAGACGAGTACAGAAGACACAGCTGGCCTTTACAGCAGCTAAGCTTTAAATTTCAAACCTATTGTGGGTAACAAAGCAAAGAGCTGCTGCTTGTCCTTCTCCAGGGGGACAGACTCCCCAAAACTTTGTTCCCTTGAAAAATCAGACAGTTTACAGGTTCAGTCAAAAAGGTTTTCCCATTCCCAATGCCACCAGGCCAGTGCCCATTTGTTTGCTCGCAGCAGCAAGCCCAGGCTGGCTGCTGATAGTCCAGGTCTCCTTCATCCCTCTGGCTGTACTGCAAAGGGGACTAGGTCTGTAAGTCAGCCCATCAGAATTCCCAGAGTCTTGCACAAACCCCTCCCCAGTGGAAAAGCCATCTTTTCAGAGGTAAAGAACAGCTATCAACTTCTAGGCAGGCCTAAAACCTGAGCAGAACTGGGTCAGTCATTACGGGCACAAAAGTGATATGAGAAACCTTCCTGGTGACTTTCTGCTCCGCCGTTCGGCGTGGTATATCCCGTGTAACTCCTTTCCATACAAATGCCTGTCTCACGAGGATACCATAACCACGTGCCCAGCAACAATGAGGCTGGGTTTTGTCACTGCTGTCAATCTAACTCTGCCCCACATCCTGGAAACAAGGCGATATGCGGCATCCTCTCCAAAAGCAAGGAAACTCCGTGGTGCTGAGTACTGACAACACAGCTTCCGAGAGGATGGCAAGGGAGGGAATGTAGCTGGTAAAAACACCGGATATTTCTGAAGGGCATCCAGAGCTCCTCAAATATTTTGCTACTGCCTGACCATTGGTGAAGACAACACAGAGATAACAGGTAATATTTAACTGATGAGAAGTGAGGGGAACAGGAGAATAAAAGCAATTCAGGAAAATGTAAGGATGGAGAAGGGTCTGGTTGGGTGGCTTAATGTCCCAGTTAGTTTGGAGTTTTGTTCCCCCACACTCTCTTTACTCTTTCCTTTTTTTTTTTTTTTTTTAAATAAATTGTACAGATGAACATGGGAAAAGTTCATGCTACTTGCTGGAAGCAATAAAGGTAAATTTTTGTGGCCTATGGATTCCACAGACCTTTGAGTGTCCCACCTCATCCATCATGGGCTAACTTATGGAACATAACTGTTCCGTGGCAAGACTCAGTAGCCCTTAGAAACTGGTGGCATGTCCTCAGGTATTTTCCTCAAGAGTGAGAGACATGTTGATTCCATCGGTTTCTTCCTCACGTGATGCCCGAGTGCCTCAGGTGCAGTCTCGAGATTTCCAGGGATCCTCTTGGACATTTTCAGACATCAGACTGCTGTCTCTAGATCCTCGTGGGAAACCATTTGATAGTTTTGTCGGCTCTCCAGGTAGGAGGCCAGATCCGGATCACCAGCTTGCTGAGCCCTGTCACGAGGGGTCTTACCCTGTAATAAGAAACACGAAGAGAAGGTCTTGTGCTAACATGTTTAGAACAACAGATGATTTCTAGACAGAAGATGATTAACAAGTCAGAAGCCACTTGTCTGGATTTCATCTGTTTTTGAAAGCTTTTTGCAACATACAATTCTATCATCTGAACAAATCATAGAATCATAGATGATCTCTCTTCCCACTATAGGCTACCTCATAGAGCCCCAGAAGGTAGGAATTGGTTTTGATTGCCTGGCTGCAGCAAGGGTGCTTCTGAATCTGGAGCCCAGAGAACCAACCCACTCTCAGCTGCTGACCACAGGGTGCTTGTGCTCAGAAACTCCAGAGAGGCAGCTTCTGGATCACATTCCTAAGCAATCAGACTGTTGCAATGATGGAATATTCCTTGGATTTAATTTTTCCCAGACTTCTTTCTCAGTCAAGCTTACACCAAGAGAGAGCTGTGGTTAGTGTCACATGAGTGAGCATGGGGCAAGCCAGGGCAAAAGAAAATAGTTAGCCATCCTCACAAAGCAAGTCAGCCACAATAATCAAGCCTCACTGATGCTGTGCAATCAGAAACCAAGGCTCCTGCAGGTGGTCCTTGCCCACAGGCCTCTCTTTTGACCACACAGGAGGAGGACACTGCTGTGCTGTGGAGATGTCTCATTCACACCCAATGCACCAAATAGTTAGAGGCCAGGCTTTCACTATGGTGACAGTGACCCATGTTGGGGACTGAACTGAAGTCTCTTGTACTTGTTTAAATCAATACAGTTTTCCCTATAAAAATAGCGTGCTTAAAAGGAGCTGCCCTTGGCGCACACAAGGAAGCCTCAGTCATGCAAACAGCAGGGACGGATGCTGATCGGTCTCGCTCGGCTGCAGGGGTTTGTAGCAGTTGATGGAGCTGCGTTACCTTGGAGTCTGTCTTTCTCAGAGAGGCTCCCGCATCCACCAGGAGCTGGCAGACGGCGCGGTGGCGCTGGCAGGCTGCCTTATGTAATGCTGTCTCACCCCTAGACCAAAGTACAGAAACCAGCAGTGAGACACATCACACCAATGTACATTTACGAAGTATGAGGTGCAGAGGATAGACACAGAAGGATGCTGCATGTCTGCGAGGTTCCCTCTTGCTGGCAGAGGTAGACTTGTGCACTCTCTCCCTTAGCATCTACATCCTTTGACTCAGTAGGAAAGCCTGCAATGCACAAATAGCAGACGAAGAACTTCTGAGGGGTGGGAAAGGAACATGCACAGATTTCATGTATTCAGAGGACTGAATGTCACATTCCCATCCAACCACCAGCTCTGTTAACTGCTGCAAAGGCAAACCAGCCACCTTCTTATTTCACAGGAGGCGAAACAGCAACAGGGTTTGTTTCTTCCTGCAATTTCTTTCCTCAGCCTCATTCTTGGCATCATCCTACATGCCCATCAAAGCTATGACTGGTTCTGATATCCTGCTCTCTTGGATGTATGAGAGCAACAGCTGTTTGTTTGTTTTCCACCACTGGACTGCTGAGCTACTAGGGAAGATTAAAGACATGCTTTTCAGAAGAGAAGACAGTGTAATGGGAGCACATTTGTTGCAAAGCTTCTCACTTAGACTGGACCTAAGTCTGACAGGATTCTGAAACTGACTGTAGTACTGAGAGTAAAGAAATCTATCTAGGTTTGCCTAGGAAGAAGAGGATGTTTTCAAGTATGCTTTGAGCGGGTTGAAAAGGAGTCCATAATATAAATATCCAACAAGCAGAGCCATTACATAGCCTGTGAAATAACAAATAACAAGAAATACATGTAGTAGGACAAATCTTGCACCTTCCTACACAGAGTGCATAGAGGAATTTCAGCCCCTGTCCATGACAGGGGAAGTTGAAATGTTAAGAGGCAACCTTGTAATAAATATGCCCTTGCTGCATGAGAACTAGTCTCAGAATGGGATACTATCTATTTCCCCATGAGGACCAAAAGACAAATTCATACTGCCAGTTACAGCTTGAACCTTCCCTTTCCAAGGGTTAGAGGTAGAGGAACCTTTGTAAAAGGAAGCTCATAGCCTCATAGCTGTGGTCACTAACACTTTATGTGGTTGTGCTATGCTCCTGGATGAAAAGAACCGGGCAGTCCATTCAGTCCTCATCACCTCTGGACTTCCCTCATGCACCTTGTGCTAAAGGTCTTCTCTGTTAGCAGAGGAGGGCACTGTGGGATGAGAAATGGTAGGCTTGATCCCTATGAGAAAGACTGCTTTTTTTGCATGTATTACACACATTTTGCAGGATTATTCATGCTTCCCTTACACACTTTTGTGAAACTTTGATTACACAAGATGTAAAAAAGTTGGGAATTGGAAAGGAAGGTAATTTTTTTTGTTGGTTGGGTTGGGTTTTTTTAATATAAGAACAGAGCTGATTGATGTTTTAACTACTTCAACTGCACAGGTCCTGGTTACTTGGGAAAGCTAAGGCAGAGCACCCTGGATGAATCGAGAAGGGACTGAAAAAAGGTGTAGAGCAAGAAAAGTAATTTCCTGACTTCTGAAATTTACTCTTCAGGTTGGTCCCTCAAACATCAGGGAGGAGACCTGTTTAGCCTGGAGAAAAGGAGACTCAGAGGCGACCTTATCACTCTCTACAACTTCCTGAAAGGTGGTTGTAGTGAGGGGGGGGTTGGTCTCTTTTTCCAGGCAACAACTGGCAGAACAAGAGGACACAGTCTTAAGCTGCGCCAAGGAAAATATAGGTTGGATTTTAGGAAAAAGTTTTTTACAGAAAGAGTGATAAAATATTGGAATGGTCTACCCGGGGAGGTGGTGGAATCACCATTTCTGGACGTGTTTAAAAAGAGATTGGATGTAGCGCTCAGTGACATGGTTTAGTTGAGGTGTTGGGGCATGGGTTGGACTCGATGATCTTGAAGGTCTCTTCTAACCTGGTGATTCTGTGATTCTGTGATCAAAACACAAAGCAGGGCTTCTATTCCTCTAGAAGGATTAAAGAAGCATGGGAAGCAATAGGGAGAAATCCAAGAAATGTTTGGTTTAGGCAAGAAAGCCACATATGAGGTAGTTGATGTGTGCTTTTTAGGGGATCTTCTGTTTGATTGTTTTTGAAGAGCTGTGCCATTTTAAAAGCTTTTTCCTATCTAAAAGTTTGCACTTGAAAGCCAAGAGGAGTCTGCTAGCGTGACACACATAATGTGAAGGACAGAGTAGGTTGTACTTACGTTTCACTGTCTGCCATGTCCAGTAATTCAGATGGACCTGCAAAAGATAGTCAGGTATGTCATTTGGCATTTGTCTGCATGGCTAAAAGAGTAGGTCCACCAGGAGAAGATTCCCAGCACAAATCCATAAAAGAAGCCAAGTGAAAGTTCAACCTGCACCAATATGTCAAACTTCAATGTAATATTTGCTTGTGTGAGCCCTTGCACTAATAAAATTCTGAATGCAGTCACTGCTGGAGTGTCAGCAACAGGGAGTAGCAGCCCCTAAATTATACTGGGAATGAATATTCATGGAGTTTATTTTCTCACTCTTCATCTTGCTCAATTAAGTGGTTCACATAAGTACAGTACATTGAAAATTCTGATATACTGGCAACCCTGATATATTGCAAGTTAAAATCTATTGTTGGTATTAGAGGGAAAATGTCATTAGGAAGTTGAAATTAGCCAAATTCCATCCTGAATGACATCCCTGTGCTACTCCATTTAATAGCGTTATACAAAACGTAGATCAGGGTGGAATATTCCCAGAGGTCTTTATATTGATATGCAAATCCTGTACTCTACTGGTTAGCAATGATCAGGAAAGTAACATTAAGAAAAACAGAAGAGATTTTTGTTAAGTGAGGAAAAAAAATAATGCATTTATGTTAATGTCCTTTTGTCCTTGATATTCACTACAGGCAGATATTTATAGCAGCAAATTCCATCACTGAATTACAGTGATATGGAAAGGCTAGGATAGCATTTGAAAAAAAAAACCTTTTCCTTTGCAGTCTGTCATATTATTCTTCTCTCCACTGCTCTGGAGTGTAGTGTTAGATGGTATAGGGCAGTTAGCAAGGGGAACAGAGAAACTTTACAAGACTTTTCCTTCCTGTGCATGAATATTTCTCTTCAGCACACTGCGACTTTGAAATTCAAGAGTCCTCAAGAGCTTACAGCAAATCTCACCTGAAACTGAGGAATTTCACACTACTTGCTTACAAAGGCCTACACACAACCTCTCTACACTCCTTTCACTCTGAGTGTGTGTCAAAACAGATCAGAGCAGCCTGTCTTTACCTCCCTGCTTTTGCAATATACACATGGAGTATCACTGGGGACTCCTGGAGCTGCAGGCAGCTCCTTCACTTTCATCTCCTGTCATCATGAGAAAGGGTGGTGCTTAGTCCTCAGTGCACAGGGCATTGTGTGCCACTGCATACCTGTCATGACAGTTCCCCAAACTCAGTAGCCACTGCCAATTTTTTAATGCACCCTGGCTCTACCAGCACACATCCTCATCTCCACACTTGGCAGTTGCGTGTTCACCCCTACCTATCAAAATGAAGAATCAGTCATTACCCCCGAGCTCCCAGAAGCATGAAGAAGGATAAAGGGTGATAAGCAGAGCTTCTTGTAGAGATAAAAAGAAGATAATGCCTGGGAGACTAAAAACACAATTTAAAAAACACATATGAAGAAAAGGAGTCCTTTACATTTCCTAGGAGAAAATAGTGTTCTCTCAAAAATAAAGGTAATTCCCCATACCTTCCTGCAATGCCACATCCCAGTGATAGGTAAGCAGAAATGGCTTGCAGTGTGTTAGAGAAGACACTGCCACCTGTTATTTCTGTTCATGGGTGGAGCAAGGAAGGTTGTACTGCCAAGGTGGAACAGGGTGACAAGCCTGGCTTTATGGGGTATAGAGTTACTTGCCCAGGCAAGTGGAAAAAAAGTGTTAAAATTTAAGTAAAGGTAGTAAAATGGAGAGTAGTTGGAAGAATATGACCTGAGGGGGAGAAGAAAGCTGGGGCAAAGTGGGTCTGGAGAGAAGCCAAGGGTGAAGGAAAATTGGTCTGAAGCAGGAAGGAATAGCTAGGACAGAGGAGCTCAGTGCTGAGGACTGAGAGGGCAGACCGTGAGTACAGACCTGAGGAGATGACAAGTACATTCCACCTAAGTGCGAAGGGTGCTCTCCTGGATACTGTCCCAAATTAAGCATTTCATGGGAGAGCCCTGACTGCATCTGAGCCATACATAAGGGCCAGATACTGGGGTTAGTAATTAGCTGCACAATGTGGTACCAGGATCGATTAATTTCTTTCTCTCTGGCCTATCTTTGAAGCTGAAATGTCCCAACTCACAGCCTGAGCTGTGCCCTTTACTTCTTTATTTTATTTTCACTTGTGCTTCTCTTAAACCATCTCACGCCCTCCTCCTAATTCCCTTTCCCCTCTTTTTTGGACCTCATTTTTATATCAGTCTCCCTGGCGCTGCCAACCGACCATTCCAAATCCCCCTCTGCCCGGGGACAAAAGCTGCACAGATGTGGGAAGGGCTGGCACTGGGAAAGCTAACGGCACTGTCATCCTGACCCAGCGGGGAGGCGGCTGTTTTACTCTGGGACAAGAGGCAGAGAAAGAAAAGGGGACCGAGGCACAGAGAGAAAGAGGACAAAATAACCCAATAGAAATCCGGAAGGGAAATGCATGAGTGAGATTTCTATCAAGGAAAACAGCAGGGGGGGAAATAAAAACAAAAGATAGAAATGTGTGGAGAGGTGGAGGGAGGAAAAAAAAGAGAGAGAAAGGGAAAAAGAGACTGGGGGGCTGAAGAATGGCAGGATGGGGACGGGGGACGGGGTGGGGGGAGAAGTTCGCATGAAAAGAGCTGAAAAGCATGACGCACTGAGGGGAAGCCCAGCTGAGATCACTCTCTTTCCTTAACATTGCCCACAGACTGTCTGTGTAGAATTATTAACTTTTTTCCTTCTCTCCTTTTGCCCTCTTTTGCTCCACCAAAGCCCTTCTCCAGTTTCTCAGAAGGCAAAGCAGCCTGAGCTGGGTATGGGAGGAGGGAAGGGAAGGAGACGCTCAAAAGCAGCTGCTCCTTCGCTGAGCTCACTACAACAAAGAAAAAAGACTTTAAAGTGACCATATTTCAGAGGCATTTCCAAAATATAGAGCACCACACATTCTTGGAAGGCCTCTGGGCCCACAGCATAGCCCTCTCCAATGGATGTGGTTACAGCTACCCACAGGAGACCCACAGAGATTAACCCCTGCCAGTCTCGTGTCCTGTCAGTCCTTCATAGAACTGGAGAAGAAGGGTATTTACTCTAAGCAGTAATGTCAGATATTATCAACATTTCTGGATGCTTATCTGTCAAAATCCTCTTTGTTTAATAACCTGATTGAGCTTGTTATCTGGGGGTACAAAAAAACCGCAATGGATCCTTACCTTCAAAGTGGGAGTATTTTTAAAATAACAGTAACCTGGAAATTCAGAACTATTTCTAGCCTTTCCCCAACTCCACACTCTTCTTTTTTACCTGATGTGAAAATTAATAGTGGTTTTTTTCTGCTAGTGTCTTTTAGCTCAGGATTTCCACTGTAATATAGAGGCTAGTCAGGTTATGGGAGCATTCCTTCCTACCTGTCTGTCAGCCATGTCGCTGTAAAATTTGGTAAACTTGAAATTAAAATAGACTATGTTGTACCTTGTGCCTTCTAGAAAAACTAAACTGTTTTCTGCTTAGGCCCCTCACAAATGACCACTACCCTAAAACACTCTGCAAATCTAGACATACTAACAAATGTCATACAAACTCGCTCTCATTCAGTGTTGCTTTCTGATGACTATTCAAACTTTGTCCCCAACACACATCTCTGTCACAGCAAAATTTGCTTTCCAAAAGCCTTCTTAGGAACTTCTGAATCTGGTCAGGATGCATATCCAGATTCACTGATGGCTCTTAAGTCTGGACTTTGCAGTGCTATGATTAATGAAAGCATTGTCTTTTTTTTTATCAGAAGATGCTTTCTAGTGAAGCAAGGACACTGAGGTTTGAGGACACAGAAATGTTTAGGATGGGATGCCCTACATGCCATCTGTTAAATCAGAAGTTCCCACCACAAACTCCTAAGGCAGCCGTAAGCATCTTTCCTCTCTTCTGTTTAAAATTAAAATACCCTAGATGAACTATACAATTCTTGCTTGTCTTTTGAACGTCTAGAGAAGACAAGGACAAGGCAAATGGAATTATTTGTATAATGTTTATAAATTATAAATTTTCCACAGCTGCCAGATAAAGACTCCAATCCAAGTTTGATACCAAAGACAGATTATTTAGAAGGCCCTTTTTCTAACAGAAGATCTTAAGCCTTCCTCAATTCTGCCTGTGTTAAGCAAATAGACAGTTAACTCTTCCCTAATGTACATGCAGTTGCTGACTGCAGCACTAAAAAGCTGTGGTTCTGATACCTACTGAGTTTGGCCCTCAGTTTCTAGCTAAGCATTTCTCAGCTACAGACAAGTTTTTAAAGCTGACCCTTCTACTAAAAGGAAAAGACTCCTGATTTAGGTGGGCACTCTTGAACGAGTGATAGCTCTGTGTATCTGCCCTTCCTGCACAGGGGATAGAGACAAACAGTTTTGCCGGAGCAGCAGCCAGCACAACTCTTCCTGCAGCAGCAAGCAGCTGTCATCCTGACACCTACTACATTGGTGCTTCAGCTGCTATTCCAGGCTTGTGCTGGACCACTGCGAATTATCAGGCGGTACCGCACAGCAGTCCCCCTGTGTGACTCATCTCTGCTGTTTCTAATTTAAGATAGGTTATTTTCCTCCCCTTAACATCTGAAATAGTTTTGATCATGATCACAGAATAACCTTTCATATCAGTGTGCCCTGCGTGTTTGCAGAAAGCCATCTCCATAAAGGACAGCTTTAGCATCACTACACCGTTTTCCTTCCTTTGTAATCCTAGTTTTATGGGTACCACTCCTGTATTGCATTGGATTCACCCCACTGTTTTCCAAACTAGACAGTTAAAGTTCCCGGAGCAGTGGGTTTTGTCTTCTTTTGTTGCTGTTGTTTTTTAGAGATATTCAGAAGATTTTTCCCTGTGTGGTTAATAATAGATTTTCTGTGCTGTGTGCTTCAGGGTATTTTACAGTGGAACTCCTGTTATCATTGACTATCTCCAGCCATGTATGGGAAGCAGACAAACTACAGAGGAAGTGTGACTGGGCAGAGGTAATTGCCAGAACAGAAGTGAGACTAATTTTTATGAAATTTTTATGGGTGTATATCAGCAGAAACAAGAAGTTTCATACAGGGCAACCATTAGATATTAGTAGCATTGGATCAGGTCGTATACAGTAATAATTGCTGAGAAGATGCCAAATGCCAGAGAATGCAAAGAAAAACAAGGACATTATGATGATGATGATTCAGCAAGAAAGCTCCTTTGTGGCTGAGAAGTGCCCAGAGTAGAAATGAGTTTCATTAATTGCTTGGTGGGAGAAGAGAGGAGAGGCCTCTATTAGAGCATTGTCCCATGCACTCCCTGATCCCCAGAGAATGTTAAACAAACAATGCATTTGGAGAAGCCCAGAGGACATATGTCTGGAAAGCTGCAAAAGCTTCCTGCCATCCTTGGGGATAAAGAAGGGAGAGATGAACTGAACTGATATTTGCTCAACCTTCTGATTTGTCTCTGTCTAACAGTCCGTAATCCCTCACATTTCTCTATCTACTTCAAAAATTCCCATGGAATCCTTGCTCACATTCTTACCAGTTTAAATTATCTTACTTTAAACCTTCACTGAAAGAACAGTAACTGGGTCAGACTGTGAATAAGTTAAAGTATATGTGTCTAATAAAAATCCTGCAAGTAGCATCTATGACAGGGAATTGGCACAGGTCATGTGCAGAGTGAAAAGAGACCGGGGCAGTAAGAAAATAAAGCAAAATTATGCCTGTCTACAGAATTCAGTGGCACATATGTGCACTGTGACTAATGAGATAATCCAGAGCAGTTAAATAGGAGGTAGAGTTAGCGCTGGTAAGGCTTACTAGAACTGGTGAGAAAACCAGTCATTATTTGGGTATAAGGCCAACTGCACTGACCCATCCATGTGTGGGTTTCGATACACAGAGCAGTAAAAGAACAATTCAGCCCCTCTGTCAGATTTTGGGGCACAGTTCAGCTGCCCACACACAGATATTTTGTGCCATTAGATATACCTACAGGCAAGCCTTGGGATGCATTTGGAATGATAGAGATGCTTGCTTGGGCTTTGGCTGTCAGGGCAGGTTGGGCTCCTCTGGGCCTTGTGCATTATCTTGTTGACCCAGCCAAATGTCCTGGATATCCAAGGGCAAACGACATTAGACATTTATGTTTATCTAAATGAATAAAGTGCACAGGTAACTGTTGTCCATCACTTCCTGGGCTCCAACGACTACCCTGACTAGGATCTCCTTTGAGTTAGTCATGCCAGAAGTCTGCTGCTATTAAGGATGCCCTCCTCACTTCCGTCTGCGGCTGCAAGTGCCTCTGTCATGCAAGAACGAATGAACTAAGTCACAGATTGCTGCTGACAGTACAGGAACTTGGACCTGTGTAATACCTGACACCTATATGTTAACACCTAACTTAGGAGTCAAGCTCAAAGAGATGCATTGTTACTTCTTCCTTTCTTATGAGTTGTGCTTTTTTCTTCTCTCTGCACAATTTGTGCAACACCTTGGAGCATTAGCTAACACTCATTGTAATTGCCAAGGGCAGCCTCTGTGTTCAGTGCTAGCACTGCTGCTGAAATAGTGTAGCTGATTTTGACATGCAGAAGCCAAAATAGCCATTGATATTTTGAACTGGGGTCAGAGAAGAGTTACAACTATAAAACTTTTCCTACAGTGAAGGAGGCTGATAACTGTGACTTCAGCTCTGTGTGCAGAGCAGTGACTATATTACTGTGCCACTCTCCAGCAGTGAGGGAACAAGGTTACAGTGGTTCAACAGGCAGAAACTCCTAAATGTGACTGCCTCAGACACAAACAAATTTCTGCATAGCCTGCAATCCCTGCTACTGACAAAGATAAGAAGAGTCAAAAGGAAAAAAGGGCAATGGCATGATCAAAGTCTATAAAATACAAAATGGAGATCATACGTTTTTGCTATTGGGTGGTCTTGAATCTAACAGACATAATATTCTAAGGTTGGTATGGAAGCTAGGTGAATTCATCTAGAAATAAATAAGCAGATTCCTGACCAGTGTGTTACTAAATGCTGAAATAATAGCAGTGGTTGTATGGGCTCCTTGTCGCTGTAAATGTTTTAATGGAGATTAGATGCTTTCTACAACATATGCTCTAATTGAGAAACAGTTGAGAGGATTGCTGTTTCAGAGGTTCTAACTACAGCTTCACACTGTGTCTGCACAGCCCCCCAACTGATGCAAACATGAAAACACCATCCTCCTCAAAAGCCATTCTAATTCTTCTTTTCACACTTTATCTGGAGCCATCACTCTCATTGCTACCCCGTTCCCAGCCTCCTGCTCACACATGCTGCAGGTGGACATTTCACTGAGGGAGGCCACAGATGAGTGAGGGAGGCCACTTCCAGCTGCCCGGTGTGGTTTTGCCTGACTGACACATGGCTGAAGTACAGCTCCCTGTGGATTTGCCCACTGAGACTCACCATGCTCCAGGATGTATTTCACAATCTCGCCATTCCCAGTCTTGGCAGCATGGTGCAACAAGGAGCAGTGATCAGGTCCTTGGATTAACAAATTGGCTCCTTTTTTACAACATTCTATGAACTGGAGGGGGAAAAAAAAAAAGAGAGAGAGAAAAAAACATACAGAAGGATAAGATGGAAGGAGCAGAAAAACAAATACATCAGTAAATTCTTTACTGGTTCTCATTGTAAGTCAATACCAAATTGGAACAAAATAAAATAAAACATAAATTTAAAGCCAGCTTTTAGGCCCTAATATAAAACATCTGAAACCAGAAGTATTGACAATTATATGGGTTAAGGAGAACAGTCTGTATTTCCTAAACAATGAGACATTGCTTACTCTACTGGTGATGATTTATTGTTTGCTAGCAATGCTTGCAAATCACATCTGGTGAAACTGTTGGGATACATTTAAATATATGTACTTGATACAAAATTCTGGCTTCTCTACCAAAGACTCGAATTTTTCCTTAGCTCAGGAGCCAAAGATTTTCTGACTAAATCAGAAAATTCCACCTCAAAATTCCACAAGGAGGTGAGGTGACTGTCACGTCCTCCCTTCTGACTGTGCTCCCTGTTCAGGGCTGGCCGAGGAGGGAGCAGAGGAGGGGTAAGACTGAGAGGGCAACAGCAACCAGCCAGGTTTCAGAAAAGCTGTAAACTTTTGGGGAGAGAGGGTGGGATTTGCACTGCAGATCACTGCAGAAAAAGGAGAGATTTGCAACAGTGAGGACTCATTTATGATGCAGTACATCTGAGGAAGGGCAAGGAGTTTCCCCATCAAAGCCAGCTCAGGCAAAAGGTTTCCAAGAAGTGGAAAGAAGACAATATTTGTATGACTGGTTGAAGGACTGCTCCCTAGATGCTGCAGCCACAAGTGCTGAGGCAGTGGTATAGAAGAGGCACCTGCAGGCAAAAAGTTGGCCTAACAGCACTGTAATTTTTACAAATGGCTCCAAGCTGGCTTCTCACAGATAAAATTGCAATCATTAATCACAGTCCTCATCCAAATTTGAGGGCATGTTTTCAGATCCTGACTTGGCTACTGAGACATGCAGCCTGAATAGCTGTCTGATGTGGGACTTCAGTCACTGGGCATGAAAAATTTTGCATGAGTGGTTTTTTTCTCCCAAACTAACTATACCAAGGCACTTCATGTTTTGAGACATCCATCAGGTGGTAAAACAACCAGCTGAGGTTTGTTCTGCCTAATCTGGTGGTTGCCTAGGTAGACTTTGAGAAAGCTAGCACTCAGGGGCTTGGCCACCAACCTCACTGGTGTGAAATATCCTTTCCTGTGTAAGGCTGTGTCAGAACTACCCTGCTGTTCAATGCTGCCAGTATAGTAATTTCCCTGTTAGCAACTGGCACTTTGCTCCGTGCAGTGGGCTCTGAATCCTGGGCAAAACGGTGCTGTCTAACACCAGATCCCATTCACACAAATTTCACACCTCACCTGAATGATGTGTTCCCCCAGCATTCAGGGTTTCCTGGAAAGGCTGTAAAATGGCACTTGCCAGCAGTCCCTACAGCAGCCTATTTATGTTTTGAGCAGAGGTGTGATAAAATTTACAGTATATCTGACCAGCAAAAAACTGTGAATAAGTGCACACTCAGTGCTCTGTACTTACCTTCAGTAGATCACCAGATATGACTGCCTGTAAAAGTGCTGCAAAAGGCAAAAAGAAAACTGATGTCAGGCAGAAAGCATTAAGCATACAGCCTCACAGCTGAGGACATAGCTCACAGCACATGCAAGCTAACACTGACATCCCCCAGTCCGCTTGAATTCTCATGTCCTACCAAAACCAGTGCAAACCCTGCACTGACACATACTGGAAAGGCAGAAGACAACCCATGGTGATGAAAGCTGTATGGACATCAAGTCATCATTTCCAGTGCTGTCCTGGAACTGCAGGCTTCTGTCTGAATTTTTCCCTTGAGACATTTCTGAGACCTTTCAACAGTGTCCACAAGGTGGGCCAAGTTTCCAGCACCTGAACCAGCACTGAAGATATCAGGGTTATCTACACAGAGAACCTGAAAGTGTCTTCAGACCTGTCAGACTTTGTCATACCGATGGTGGAGTGGTCAGTCAGTCCCCAATACGCTGAGAACCCCAAACTGTGGATGATTAAGTGACAAGAGAGAAATTTCTTCACAATTACTTGTATTACAAAAACATTATTAGATGCCAGCGGGGAGCAACTCCCCTGGGTTTGGCAGGCAGAGTCAAACACAGAGCAAGAGCCGGTCCTCACCTTGTCAGCCTTTGTATTTTAGACAGACATAGAAGGAAAAAATGACAAAGAGGACAAGGGCTCACAACAAGGCAGGACAGAGCTGCAAACAGCTGGGAGCTTCTCACTACCCACTACTGTCTGCCCTGAGCCTGTTAAAAAACAGAAGGAAGGCAAAAGCCTGGGACTCTATATTGCCCAGAGAAGCTGTTACAAACCTACTACTATGTGGCTATCTCCCTCTTTTTTCCTCCTCCTCCCTATCATGATATATATTGTAAAAAACAACGATGAATAAACTTTCTGAGAAAGCATGTACGTGGTTTGCATCTTAGAAAGCATTAAACACCTGCCTCAACTCATACTTTTTCAAGAGTGTCTAAGCCCATTTCTACCTTTGCGTCTAGGCAGTGCAATCAAATTAAGCCTTTGCTCAAGTGCCATCCTTGATAAAGATGCCAAAAGTTCACGTAAGCAGGAACAAGGGGGGAAAGAGAACCACGGTATAGCCTTGCCTCTGCAAAATAACACACAGGAAAATGCACAGTGGGAATTCCATGATGAGCTTGTTACGCCTTCAGAAATGACAAGACACCCAAGCTAAACACTGCAGAACAGGAAGGATGTTCAAAGGCAACTCAACAAGTGTCCCTTTCTTTGAAAACACCTGGAGCTATGCGGCTTTCTCAGTAATGCCTGATGCCCTGGCCACGCAGCAATGGGAAAAGCAGAAACCCAGTCCAGCTAAGTCCTGTCTTCAGGAAGCAGTAGCAGCAATTCTTGCAACTTCAGATTTAGGGCAGTCTTTCAGTACCCATGAGTTAAACTAAATCCTAAAAATCCCTCTGGCATCTGTGAGAGCAAGGACACACAGATTTTAGGAATGGAAGAAGGCAAACACCAGCAGCTAAGAGCTAGAAAAATCTTCAGTTTTTATTTTCAGTGGTTTACATCCTTCTTTTTCTCCCAAGAGGTCAAACAATTGCTCAGCCCAAATTAATAGCAGAGCAGAATTTAACCCATGCAATTTGCTTTATCTATTTCCCTCTTTTTTTTCATCAATCTGGTCTCACTGACACCTTTATTCTTTAGTCTACCGCAGCTTGAACTTGTATAAATATTTTGCACTCCTTGCACATGAAAATCAAATGAACTGGTGACATGAGTTTTTCGTTGCCTTCTACATCCAATTTTTTAAGGCATGGCTTCCCTGAAGTCACTTTCCTAAGAAGCAGTGATACATTTCTTATGCCAGCCACGCTTAAGATTACAGTTCAGAAAAAACAGGAGAGAGATCTATGATTCTATGAAAGGCCTGACATGATTTGAAAAATCTTCTGTGCTGCATATCCATAACCACAAGCTGGTCTGGTGATAAGGCTATTAGGATAAAGCAGCTCTAAAACAAATTCAACATAATTAGACCAATCTTTTCATCTCTTCCCTAAGCCTCAAATCCAGCAAAGCATTTAGGCAAGTGCTTAGCTTTGAGCTAATTACATTCTTTTCACACCAAGTCTACCTGCACTCTTTGAATTAAGTGCTTTGCTAGAGTAGAACCTATTGGATAAATGAATACATTACAGATCAACAAAACCAGCTGGCATAACAAGAGATTAGACTACAGTAAAATAATTCAGAGCTTCCCAATGCAGGAAGATTTAGAAGCTATTGAGCTAGAAATGAAGAAAGGTTCTTTAGAATTGGGAACATGTTTACATAAATATACGAATATTGCTTAGCACACTAACCCCATAAACCCAAATGGGACTGCTGGGCATATTGAGGAGGAGGGTGAAGATGGCAAAAATCACCTGGTTGTTAAAGAGGTGGTGAAGCAAGCAAGCAGATGGCATTGACAAGAGACAGTAGACCGAGAAGTTGGAGAAAAATTCTGTTAACATGCAATGCCAGGCTAGCTTAAAATTAGAAGCATTAAAGTGAGAATTGTTTTATTTCTTCTAAGCAACACTGCACCGCTGGTGTAATACATAAAATGAACTATGCCACTGTTTTATAATATATAATATACATTCGGGTCTTAAAGATGTCTCAAAAATTACTTTATTTAATTAATATTTTAATGAAGCCATTATTTTCTCAATTTCTCCTAAGAAAAGCATTTCTCGTTACTAATAAAAGTGGTTTATTACCTTTAATATTTATTTAGCAAGTAGCTTTATTGCTGGTGTAAGGTGACAGCTTGGCAAAACTGGTGACTGGAGTGCTCTGTCCATATTTTGAGGAAGCACTTGGTCCCCAGGCTGCCTCCTAAGCAAAGTTCAACCCTCTCCACTGGTACACCCCTGCAGACAGTCCCTGCTGCATCACTGACATCTCAGCTGAAACTGCCTGCAAATGTGTCAGGCCCTGCCCAGGCTGATCTTGACAAAACCAGTTACCTGGTAGGATGTGGGCAGCCACAAATGCAGGTGATCTGTGGAAGAGCTGCGAGGGACTAGCAACTTCTGGTTTCCACTGGGTGGATTTTGAGAAGAGATGATGAGACTAACTACCTAACTTAGAAAAGAATCTTCATCAAACAAAAACAAACAAAACAAAACAACAAACAAACAAAACAAAAGCAAAAAAAAAAACCCCACAACACCAAAAGCCCCACCCAGCCCCACCAGCAAACACAAAAAAATGACTACCAAAACAAACACCAAAAAAAGACCCACACCAAAACAAACCCCCTCACACGCATACCTGACTCATAAATTATTATTGAGCAGATACAAGTGGATAATGAACCAACAGAAAAAAAGCCCTGTTAAAAAGGCTGCTAATTGAATTGTGGTAATGCTGCAAGCTAATGCAGCTTGAGACACAGGATAAACAACTACTAGCACACACTCATGCTGAAAACAGTACTTTTCCTAGGGCATATATCACTCATCTAATTTCTATGTTGGTATCCATTGCTTCCATTGAAAACAGCTAGTTTTATTTCATATTCTAAAAATATATGTTAATGTCACTGAGTTACAACAAACATTTTTGTTTCCCAGACAAAATTAACTCACGAAATAACAATTGCTCTCTGGCTCTGCATGTGAATTCAGCACCATTAAAACAGTGCTGCAAAATCAGTCATTAAACACTGGGCATCAGATAAAGAAGAAGTGAAGTACTCATACTCAGTGACTTCAGTGGCTGCTGGATGCCTGAGAGGTCTCACAGGGTTGCTTGGATGGTCAGAAGAGAAAATAACTCTCCACAGAAAATAACCTGGTTTGCCCTGCATCAGTTCATGTTGTGCTCTACAGAGTAAAGGAGCTCTAGAGAAAATGACCTCCAACTTGCAGCACCTAAATTAAGAGTCAAACTAAAACAGAGAGGGGATCCTTCAGAATGTCATGATTCCAGGAAATATGTCTGATCACCTCCAGGAATGACAACCAAACAAGGGCAAAACAGGAGGTCTTTTACGGTTTTCCAAGGTGTGCTACTCATAGCACCAGGCAATGCTCATGGTATTGGAAATTTTAGTTCTTCATATACCATACTGGGGCAGAATGAGAATGTCTCATAAATGTAAGGGCTAACAAATGGCTGCAGCACATCAGAAGAATAGAGCAGGAGAGCATCAGAAGTCATTGCTATCACCTCGCTCACTTCAAAAGCCATGAAAATTCTCAGAAGCATCACAAGCAAGGAAAAACCTCAAACAACTACCCCCTTCCTGTACTTCCTGCAGAAAATTTTCTCCTAATCCTAAAGCTGCTGATCATCTTAACACCAAGGACAGACGCAGGGCTCATCGCCAGGTTACTATCACACCAGAAACTTTGCTGCTAAAACACTTTCAGAAAGAACATGAAGGAAAAAATTCTTATAAACCCTTGTAAGTAACATCTCAGGATCACAAGGTTCTTTGCTTAAAGTAGGTTGACATGGAAGATATTTAGTAAGTTAGTTGAATAATGATTAGTGAGTCAGTAAGAGGAGCTGGTCTGCACTGGAAAGAATCTCAAAAAACAGGGTAGTTCTACAGCCTGCCACTGTCAGCAGTACAGGGGTAATGTGTCTTTTTACTTGAGTAAAAGTTATTCATAAACCATAAATATCCTCTAGATTTTATCAGTCAGATTGCATACCTGATCTGACCCTTTCAATGCCCTATTTGAACCCACCACATCTGTACCAACTAAGCCACAGGGAATGCTGATAAAAATGTACAGCAACTTTGAAGTTTTCAACATTTGCAAGCAATTTTTCAGTAAAGTTCTAAAAATTGTGACTGAAGGGATCAGAATTACTTAAAACTATGTTATAAAGTATATATGCCACACCAATGAGTTGTCAGGCATTTATAGATGTATGAATGAAATCCAGTGTGGGAGCAGAGTATTATTTGCAATAGTTCATCCTACCAAGAGTTAAAAAATACCAGGGTATCAATGCACCGAATCAGAGTATGAGAATATTTAAGCACATGGGAATTCTGGCAGAATTCAGCTACCATAACTCAAGGCCTGGTTGGAGCAGGGTGCTTTGACCAACCTGATCTAGTGGGTGTGGCATCCCTGCCCATGGCAGGGGAGTTGGAACTAAGTGTTCTTTAAGGTTCCTTCCAACCCTAACCATTCTATGATTCTCTGATCTCGAGCAGAATTAGGGCTCATAATACCTTCAGCTCTTTCAAAAGATGCAGTAAGACAGCTGATAATCTGAAGTGATCAGCTCCTTGTGGAAACCTCATTTAACAGACAATGCCTGCATCTGTCCAGCCCTTTCTAAGACACATCTAATACACTGATTCAGCATTTGCAGTTTGTATGCCATCAGCATTTCAGTGCTGGATGCTTCTTACTGGTTGGAGGCAGCTAACAAAAAATACAAGAGCTTTGGTGTGGGGCTCCCAGAATTTGAGTCGCAGTGTTCACCACCATCTCGTACTGGAGTGTTCAGGGGAACTCTTAAGGAATACCTCATAAAATACTGCCTCGTTCAAGCCTTGTAGAGCTGATAATGAAGAAGAAACTATAGGAGAAGATGACTTCATCAGATTTTTGAGAGTTATTAAAATTAACTTGGACTATCATTAGCTTCCAGAACATTTCCAACCCTTTATTGATGTTTTAGACCTTGTGTAATTCATAGAGTCAGAAATTTAAAGTAATTACTGCTTTACACATTGAGAAGTTAAAAGCTGACCCTGATTAGAAGAGTGCTTTTACACAGTTGGAGTCTTCTGAGCTGTTAAAGATCAACATTACAGAAGTGATAATAAAAGAAGCCCTCGGGGTTTATTTTTCACTAGTTTTACAGAAATCAATAATAACTTCTATATCAATCTCTCAAAAAGCTATGCTTTCAAATGACTGGAGTCCATATAGATTATCATTCAGAAATACACTCTTTCCTCTGTAAACAACAATTTGCTCATAAAAGCTTTATGACAAACTGACAGTAATATAACTTACCCAGAAATGTACAGAACTGACTTTTTTCTACTCTAGCCATGATCTTCAGCCTTGACCTGCAGATAAAAGGGGTGTGGGGGGCACCACAGGGATTTGGTTTGTGGATTACTTCCCTTCTGAGAGGACTATGAGAAACAGGCACCTAAGATACGGAGCAGTGAATTCACTTGGTATTTCAGAAGGGCCTGCCAGTCCCATAGAACAATTTTAGGGATCCATGAAGAGAAGTTGCAAATCTCTGCACTTGAGCTTTTACAGAAACTTCACCTCTTTCCAACATTTTATCTGCTTTTAAAGTTACATAAAAAAACCCAAAACCACCTATAACATACACATGCCAAACTGTCTACATAACTGAGAAGTTAAATTACAAAATTAATAATACTTTGTTGGAATGACTGTGAGCTCACAGGTCTTTGATCTACAGACAATCTCAAGTCTCACCAAAGCTGATGATGCTTAAATATTTTCCTTTGAAGATAAGCTGAGTGAAAGGAGCAATTAAGTTCTTCTTCATGTATTTTATGCACCTGCAAGTAGTGGAAGTGACTACCGAAGACCATGAAAAAATTAAACAGAAATTAAGCCTTGCAGGTTAAGGGGTCTTATAGATGCTGGCTGGAACCTTGTCTCTTCTTCGGGCTGAACAAAATGTCCTTTTTCATGGGAACACCCTGCAAACACAGCCCACTGTGTCAAACACTGATGAGGAATCTGAGAGAAGAGTATTTTTGCACAGTTTTCAGTTTGGTCCTGAGCAGTCAAAATGAAACATATTCAGCAAACAGACAGCAGACAGACCATGAGAATCAGCCACAGGTTTCGGTGCTCAGGAAGAGGCTGTGTTATAACTAAACATGGGGCATTTTGATGAGGAAGTTGATTGCCTGTAAGCCTGAAAAGGCCTGAACTTATAAATATAATTATAACTTCTAAAGAAGCAAAAGTCTCTCATTAGCCATTTTAGGAACTCTATCCCTATATGTCATATCTTTCTAATCCAAAATCAACCATAAGAAAGCATGTGGTGGTCTACACCTGAAGCAGCTGTATGGGAATGGAAAAAGGTTCCTGAACTTGCTAGAGGAGTTCTACCTCAGCCCAAAGACTGCATAAGAAGCATGGTGGAAGTATGAAAACAAAAAAATACATGCAGTTCAGAGGTTTCCTGCCTAGATCATAGTATCTCTTGTGCTAAATAAAGCAAAGACTCATTGATTTTTAATTTTTTTTTTCCAAAATGTATGTTTGCTGCCACTGCCCTAAAGAAACAGGTGTTAAACAAGGGTTCTCCACAGGCTTTCAGATTTGTGAAAGTCTTGGGCTTCTTATAGAACCTGAAGGCAATGGCACCTGTCTAGGTAACTCACAACAGCTCTGCTCCGAGGCACTATTTCCATGAAAGACAACTGAATTAAGAGCCTGAGAGCTCAAAATGCTCCCAAGAGACCAAGAAAACTGACAGGGCAGCAAACTGCTGCAACCAAGAGCTCAGGAGCACATCAGCTGAGCAGCAGCCAGACACACACATCCGATGACTGCTCAACAAGAGGCATATTACGAAGGCCATCACACAGTATCTGGAGCTATCTCATCTGTACAGGAAAATGTGCATAAGCACACATTCTCTTGTGGTTCCAGAGAGACACTTTTGAAGTCTGCCGGCCCTCTGAATAAGTCATGCCTCAATAACACCTATTTCTAGGATTGCACAAAGAGGTAGAAAACCCTTCTAAATATTTGAAGGTTGTCCTCTAGTTACAAAAGCACTGCATCCCATGCAGATTTGGAGAACTGACACAGTTTTGATTGAACCTGTTGGCCTAACTTGTGAATAAGAAAAAAATTTTAATATGTAAAAAAATCAATCATTACTCAGGTGGCTATAAATATGCATTATGAGCGTTTACCTTTTAAGAATTTTAAATTCAAACAACAGCACCAAAACACTGGTAGGAGAGAAGGAGGGGAAAAAAAGTAAAATTAGCCACACATGCTTGCTGAAGGGAAAGAAAGGCTAAATTCTCACTTACACAGAAGTCCCTTCATACAACTCTGGAAGGATAAAGAGGCTTTCAAGAAGATGTAAATTACACTCAAGCTGCCTTTAAAGCCCCATTTTCACTCAGACTAGTTTAAAGCTACTTTGATGCCAATTAGAGTCCAACCTGAATTGTTTATGTGGCACTAGTGCAGAGCTGAGAGCGTAGTTGATAGTTAGGAGTGGAAGTATTCAGACCCTAGTATTGAACTTTTGCTACAAGATCATTTAACTCGGGTTTGCAAAAGGAAAGGATTGTAAAAAAAAAAAAAAAAGGACTTCCTTTGTAAATAGTTCAGAACCCCAAAGAACAGTCACAGATAAACTAAGCACCATCTGGCTCACATCATCACTTTTTTGCCTTCATTTTCCCTTCCACCATTTTTATTTTTCAGCCAAGACAACAATTAATGTCATTCTCAGGAGTGATGCAGTGGAAGAAAATGTCTCTGATGAAGTGAGAACACAAGGCAGGGAAGACTTTGACTGACTAATGCAGCAATTTTATCAATAGAGTGGCACTACCTTGGCAGAAGGAGAATTCCAGGTAAAATAATTAAGCAGTGGTTTATTTTTAATTTAAAAATAAATAGCACAGCAGAAAAGAAGCATTGTGGGTCACACTGTTCCTCCCTCTTCCCCGACTTTGTGGTCCATTCCCATCACAGGCACACTTAGCACAGTCCCTTAAGGTTTTTGCCACTGCAACACTGGCTGCAGTGCCTTTGCCTGGCAATATCTAAGTTACTCTTCCTCAGCAAGCTGGGGCTTCACAGGAAGACTAAATCATCCAAAAGTCAGTTCAAGAATATTTTTTCTAGGCAGGTTCTTCAGAGGGTGAAGTGATCACCACTCTTATCTGATCATGAGCAATCCCATCCGTAAAAAAAACAAGAAGCAAAGTAGGTTGCAAGGTTACCCAGAGCTTCTGCTTGAAAACAAGTGCTCAGATTGAGACAACATATTCCTTACTCATACTTCCTCCAGAGGGGAAAAAGGATAATGGCAGTGGCCATCTCGAAATAAATGCTTTTCTGTTTTCATCTACTACTGATTCAGATGCCCACATCTGCCAGACTTCTCCCTCTCAGCTGCCTACTGACCCCTCAGGCTGCTTGGATATAATGAGAGGTGGGGTGTAGGCACCTTTTAAAGGTTTTGTCCAGAAAGGACCTCCCTCAGCCCTAGTCATGTGCTTTCACAGAGTGCTTTCTCTTGCAGGGGTACCCTGGGTCTGCATCAATACCAGCCTCTGCTGAGCTGAGAAGGAAATGAAAAAACCCAGAGCAGATCCCCAAGGCATCATCGGCTCAGCTGGCCACAGTCACTTTCAAAACACTATCCAGGAGGGCTTTCTTCCCAAAGTGGCTAATTAATCAAAATAAATAGCTGTAGTCGGGAGCCTCCCTCCAACCCCTCCCATACTCTCTTTAATTTGTACAGAGAAAGCATTCCAAGACATCTCAATTTATTGCTGGGTAAACAGCTGCAACATCACTATGAAGAATACAGCATCCCCTCTCTCTCTTTTGAAAGCATCTGGTGTACAAAATAGCCATTCACTTTTTATCTTTATTTTTTTAATTCTACCAGCACTGAGATGTTTGGATTAATCTGCAGCACCATTAATCAGTATGGCAGATTGCTTCAAAACTCTAGAGGAGAACATCCCTTTGCAGACTATGACTACCAAGATTAGTGGAGAGTGGCTCCAGAAAGAAGAAAGGAGGCTGAGAGAGTGAAGTCTGCATTTCCACGGGCCACCATGTGCAACAGGAAATCCCATCTATTGGAGGTTCCGGGAAGCGTTATTGCTTCTTGTGCTATTTTCTGGGGCTCCTGCAACCATCTTCCTCCTTGCATGTGTTTAGATTTCCTCTCTTTAATGGAGCAGACGGCACCAGAGCAAATACCACAGTGTACAGGACATTCTGCCTCCAAGGCAGGAGCAGATACTGCATAGCAAAGCGTTTTCCTGTATGGCATGGACCCACCACTGCCTTCCATGCGCACACTTGATCTGTCCCTTCCTTATAATTCAGATAGCATCTCTCTCTTTCCAGAGGGATATCCAGAGACAGAATTACACGTCCCACCTCAAACTTCCAGTTTGCACCCATGCCAAGCAATCCCTGTGGAATTTTTTTTTTTTCTAATAGAGACTAATTTAGAAGTCACCATTATAAACTTGCTTGACTTCTAATGCACTCCTGCCTCTGCACAAATCCCTCTGAGGTGTAGGATATCCAGGCTGGATGACTCCAAGTCATGGAGTGATTCCATGGCATGGAGCCAGCATCTGGAAGGATCTGAAAGACCTTTGAGTGTCGCTATTCGTCTTTTCAAGCAGAAAACCCATCCTTTATCTTAATTGCTTGTATAATATTATTACTTTGTAATAACTAACCATCTTCAAAATTGCTCCATTGAATATATCTCCCTTTTGTCTTAATTTCTCAGTTGTCCCCTATTCCCTCATGAATTTTGAATCTATCGCACAAAAAACCCACCAAAACCACAAACCCCAAATTACAGAAATTATGCTTATGCAGCAAAAACATGTCTGCTGGAAGAAAACAAGGCAAAAAGCCCAGTTTCATCGGTTTATAGAGAAATGAGTAAGAGAGCAGTGGCATAAATATTTGAAACCTCCAGTTTCCCAATCAGAATGCAAATCAGATGCATGAGGATTAAGCTCTGGTTGACTGCTACTTGAGGTGCATTAGTACAGCTACTTAAAACTGACTAAATCCATCAAAGGCAAGTTGCCTCTGTTTGAAGTTAGACACACAAGTATTGAACAGCATCAGCTCCAAGTTGCCACGACATGAATAACACGCCAACATCCCTACACCATTAATAGCAACTCAAGAGTTTGCTGGGGTTTTTTCAGAATACTTGAAGTGGAAATAGAACTCGTTGTACTCTTTTTAAGGCCATTTCCCTCAATTGCTCATGTGATGATGAAGAACCACCTCAAACATACAAGGTAAACAAAGAACAGTAGAGAGAACCCAGCTTTGTCCAGATGAAGCTAAATATATGATTATTTAATGCAGATTTCTGCAGGGTGGCTGTAAATAGGAGTGAGCAGGGCATGACCCAGTATGCACACAAAGTACAATGCAGCTCTGAAGGGTGCTGGGTGAATAAAGAGTTTGGTAAACCTCAAGCAGTCACCTAATGACAACCAGACAACGACTGGGTAGAGCAACGCAATATATTAGAAATCTGCATTCCCATCACAGTACCTGTTCCAGAAACAAGGGATGCAATAACCTCCAACAGCATCAGACCTCCTGAGCATATGACCAGGACTTTTTATGCTGTGAAAATACAGCAGGTGGTACCATTCACTAAGAGATGACTTGCCTGGCCCTCCCTCATGACATCCACCAGGTCTTCTGTGGGCCTGACACTTGCCCGTTGTTGAGTCTCATCTAACCCCAACACCCAAAGACCACTGACTTCCAAGGCTGCAGGGCAGGTAACTGCACCAGGGCCTACCTCACTGAAAAGGTCATTCTTCAGAGTCGTCACTCCCCTGTCTAAACTAGCATGCTTTGGGATTTACTTGGCTTGTAGCATTTTGTCAATCAGTCAGAGCATTTGAGGGTTGGGGGTTTTGTCCACTCCTTTTGTTAATCACA